>JAANSN010000741.1:0-45007 GCA_036850665.1 Dicranocentrus wangi
TGGAAGCAACTTTTACTAATATTTCTAATTCGAAATCTGGATATTCCTGGAAAAAGTACCTTCCAGTGACCAAAGGTTGCTGAGGATACCCCCAGGTACAATCTCAATAGAGCTTCACCGACTTCCCATCTATTGCTTCTTAATCTATGGTGAAATCCCTTTGGAAGAAGAATCTCCTCGTGAACATCATCTCTCTTGAGCTCAACGTACACCTGCTTCGCTTAGCGAGTGAGTAACCTTAACACTGAAAGTCTGAAATTGCCAATCAAACCATGAAACAACATTATGCATTGTCAATTGTGCTTGTTTCTAAATACATCCATCCATTCTTTTCACTCTACAAGAGAGACTCTACTTGAGAATTCTCATGTGCACACTACGCGCGCACACATACTCACTGCAAATCATACGTTGACGACGGGTGGGAACAATAACGTTTCTTTTAGCAAACTCCTCTCTTTTCACGTTTTGATGCCTACTTCACAATCAAAGCATCCACTTGAAAATGACTTTATAGCGATCTGCTGAAGAGAGAGAGAGAGAGAGGTTTTCTTTCTCCCCAAGATTTTTTTTACGAGTAATAGCTAGTATATAAGTACTTGTGTTATACCCATTTTCCATACTATTATTACACATAAACTCGACGAAGGGGTTGAATATGCAGGGTATATATGAGAGCAGAGTAAAGTGTATGTCACTCAAAAATCCTCTCTTTCTTTCTATTTTTGAGTATTTTTGAGAGAGGAGGGAAGACAAGAGACACATTTGTTTTTACATTTTAGATCTCATCTCATATCTTACCCAAGAAATCAGCATTCCTTATCTTTTCTCAAAAAGAACACATTATTATTTTTTCATTGTGTTTTTCATGCAAACGTTGAAAATTACAGAGACTGGGGCTTCAGCGTTTAGCATTTATAGTTTACTAGTCGATTCACCGTGGTATTTTCCACCGTTCCTCTGTGGAGAGGATTAAACCACTTTGATGATGCTACGAAAATAGCAATTTTATACGGGCTTGTCAAGAGAGAGCCAACTGCCAGCAGTCACTTCCCTCCGTGGGAACTTTGTGTAAAACTATTGTGCACTTGAACAACAAAGTGTGTGCCATAAGGATCTTCTTATAGAGCTATCTGATGTTTCAAAGACCGAGTCGAATTTTACCCTAATATGGCTTTCCTTCAGATTTCAATTCACTCTCAGAGAAAGAGACCAAATATTCGTCATCAGCTTCAATTTTTTTTTGTTCAAAATAGAGGGGACATCACCATCCTGCGATACGTCCTTACGCGAAAACGTGTCACTTTTGCTACCAATTTTGTTCTGCTGGTTTATTGCAGTTCACAGTTTAAAATCCTGTTTGTACACCTACTCACTCACTCAGTTTGACATGACGGTTCCACATTATCATATAGGTACATAGAAGAATGAGGCAGATAAATGTAGTTTATAATTTTTTGGTTGAGATGCACTCCCTGCACACAGTTGCACACATTTCGAGAAACACATTCTCTTATTGTGCTATTATAACTGACCATTGCGAATTGGGATATGATGCTTGAATAACGTACAATTGGTATAGAGGCCGTCAAAATATTGTTAATGGTTATCATTACCATATCATATATACAATAATACTATGCTTTTATGGTTTGTACAGTTTCCGAGTATAGTTTTTTTCTACAAAATTTGATTAATTTTGGTTGATTCTGTTTTTTCTTCTTAAAATTTCAAAGGATCCATTCCTTGATAACTATAACTTTTTTCGAAAAAAAAGTATGCTTTTAACAACAATGGGGGAAATGCATGAAATGATCGCACCTCCGTGTAATTCACAATTCACAAATAATAAATCTTTTTCAAATTTTCATCTTACGTACTTGGCATATAATGTATTTTTATCCTGCCTAATTAAGCCTCCCCCGATAATAACAACAATAATAATAGAGTTTCTTACTCGTTCTTGCATAATATCATCATCAGTCATAAGCAAGTGAGCATTTTTAAGGGTATTAATAACAAAAACGGTTTGTGTTAGGTTGATGTGTGCTTCTGGCCTGTATATTTTTTTAAGGAAGTTCATATGCACTTCATTGAACTTCTTTGCTAATATCGTGCGGCATGGCGTGCGGTGGTGTTATATATCCCTCATTATACTGGGATGTAGTGCATGAACTCTTGCTGAATTGCTATAATCTAGGTGTACCAGATGATACCATTAAAACATGGATTATTAGGTTAAGTAAATTCACAATAATCACAGGAGACGACTTAAGCTTTTTGCAGCAGCGGAATGATGCGGTGAGCGCGGTGCGGTCGTGGTGTATAGAATGAGTTACATTTTAAACATTTTGATACATCCAAGCCGGAAAAGGAAGTTTGCATGAAATATGACGGTAACTCGGCTCAAGCCAAGCTCATCGTCTTTATTTAAAAAAAAGAAAGAATATTATGTGTTTTGGTGTTTTTGTGTTTCACGTAGAGCACATGGTACTCAACTCCGATTTCGTAATAAACATAATACTTTTTTGTCTTATCAACTTATGACTTTATAATTTTTTTTTCACTTTGTGGTTCACAATACACGACAAAAGACCACATCACATTACACACGGGTACAGTATGTGTGTGTGTGTGTGTGTGATGTGCATGTGAAATTAAAACCACAAATTGGCCCAATAAATGGTATTTAAAGTGTCGGCACTGTTACCGCTTTGGCAATGGATTGAATTTTTAGCATATAATGCACCTAATGTACCCAAATACGTAGTGCATGAATCAAATTTTTTTGTCAACTGTTGTGCCACTGTTGTTAATCCACAATTGTTCACCGTATGCTCATTGGCTTTTGGTGAGAGAAAATTAGCGAAAAAAAAGAACTCAGGTGAGCGAGCACCTCAACCCCATGCTGATACGAATCTTTTACAAAAAAAACTTCCGAAATCGAAATGTATGCACACAATTGCAATGCAATCACTTCATTATGAAGTGTACAATAGGTTATACAATAGGGTAATACAGGGAAATGAATTGATAACTTTTTGAAAAAGGAATATATATGTGTACGATGTCGTGAAATTATTGTAATCATCGTTTTGTAATAATTTATGGGCTGATACTGTAAGATGATATTAGTAACTCTAACGTTTTTGCCAAATTGGCTCATCGCTGTGCTCCCTCGCGTCGTGTTCAATACGGATGCCATAATAATATGAAAGTCTGAGGGAAACTCGTGCCTAATCTTAAAACACATATGCTTCTAAGATATTTTAAAGTTATTTACTAATTTAGTTAATTTCTTATTTTTATGAATACATTCACTCCTCGTCATTATCTTCCTTGATAATATATTTTTGAAAAGGGGCATATAATACAAAAACGTAATCTTTTCCATTTCGCGAGATTCTATGGTTTGCCTCTTGGACAAGATGTAGAGCTGTGGTGTCATTGAATCGGAAAGTTTATGGGCGTCATTAGGAGCTAAAACCTGAAACTCAGGGAGCTCCAAAGCCATCACACACATTATCTCTTACGATGCATCACCATGATTGGTTCAAGATGCACCCAGTTTATTGTCTAGCCCGTCATGCATAAAAATGATTACTTGCAGTTTCTGCTACAACGCTAAATATATACGAGTACATCCAAGTTAACAAAGATCTCAGCATGTTTTGTTATGTTGTGTTGTATACGTACAAAAAAGTGATTGTAAAAAGAAAACATACACAATTCAAAGTTTTTAGAAACCACACATGCATAATATCATCACATCATCATGATGAACGATGAACTTTTTATTTCTTTACAATCCCATTCATTTCGAAATAAAAAAATTTTGATGCTTTTTATGAATCATTTAAAGAATTCAATTGAAATTTTAGAGAGATCCAAAATGAAGTTGGAGGAGCAGGTTTTAAGCTCCCAAAAACTCGTGACGTGGTGATACACTAGCAAAACAGTAAACAGTACATATATTGTACAGTACTCTCTAAACTATTAAGTTAAATGGTTGTGCTGCTAAAATAGTACAAAATTGGGGATCCACCTTTTGAATAAAAATGCATTCATTGTGGGGCACGCCATGCCCAGCAATTTGCAAAAGAAACGCGAAAGTGGAATATATGCAGTGTAATCCAATCTGCAGGTAAAAATGCAAGCAAGTGCATAAATAATGGGTGATGATGATGATGATAATGGCACATGTAAACCCTATAATTATTAGTAACCAGTAAGCATAAAAAATATGTCCGCGTCTCATATCTTATGTATGTATGTATCATCACAAATCCTCAAAATTGAAATGGTGATTGACTTTAATGAAAAGGGAGACAAAATGCATTTTTTTAGAGTTAAAACGTATACTTTTGTAGACAAGATTCCCCTCACTTTTTTAACACAAAAAATATATTATCCCTAAAGTTTCCTTCACACGGAATAGTACTGTTTTTTCTCTGTATTCTGGTTTCGGTCACAACACGACACAATCACAACGACAAACGGAGCACAGAAAAAAGCCTTAGTGGTTTAGGATTGGTGTGTGCTGTTGCTGTCTTAAATGTAATACTTTAGGGAAGCATCTCTTTCGCTTCATTCAGTCAACTTTGGGGCACTTACTCAAAGTCACTCTACTTTCAGGATTTTACACGTAGTTAAGCCTTGAATAAATTGCTTTTTCACAAAAACGTATGATACCAAAAAAAGAAAATCGTTTTGGGGGTATTGGTGGTTAAGATTTATATTTGGTATACGCAAAAAAAACATATTACTATATAACACATTGCGCACAAATTGTGTGAGTGTAATATTATGTAACCTGGTTTAGCACTTACCCCACTCCACAAAAACTGCGTGTGTGTTTTGCTTTTTTCGATTTCCTAAGACCAGATCATCGAGGTAGTTGGAGTAAATTAGTTTACTACGTGTGGCTTTAGTCAAGAGATTACCCGAAAGTTTTATGGGATTGGTGTAATGAGGTTGAGCTGAACTGAAAATACACCCGTATTGCTGCTGTATTATTGATATTGATTTTTTGTGTACGAGTTTTACCCAACTGCGTCTACCTGTCATTTTTGTCTTTTGCCAAGTATAAATTAGCATATTTAAATTGGGCTCCTTTAAAAGTTGTGTTCAACGAGCATATTAAAGAACTCGATTAAGACCCATTGCCTCAGCGAGCAGCAGAGTTTAAAAAATTGCGTCATTCCGTGATGCCCAATATCCAAGTTTTTTTTCTAATTTGTAAGCTATATTTTACGACTCGTTGCCTCCTCTCGTTGCAACACTGCATGTATGTGATATGACAAAGCATTAATTTTTTTTTCAAATATGTGAACCAAAGGTGCAACAGCGTAGCCAATATTTTCCCCCGTTTATTATGTGAACTAATGAACTCCCAAGCTTGTGAAACGGTAGTCACATATGAAATATATGAGTCCTTAGTCTTATTTCGGCTTATCATTCCCTTTGAAAAAACTGCAAAACTGGTGGGGCACACTAGAGTATATATTTGGGAGATGACAGATATGCATTTGTGAAATTTATGACTTTTTCCCCTGCCCGGGAAAAGGATGACTTACTGGTTGTGTAAAGTCACTGAGCATAGTGTCATTATCGGGGGTGACGCATATGCATAATTTACTCTAGAAGGAAAAGATGAAAAGATCGGATTTTCCAGAGAGTGATGCAGCGACAAACTTTTTTAAAAACCCAGTAGTAGTAGTACGTACTCATCTGCAGCTGCACTCTGGTGAACTTTCTTCGGAGGTTTACCAAGTGCACCACACAAGCCACGACACGACGATGACTTAGGACTATGGCATGCCAGTTATAATCATCATCAGCATCACCACTCTCCGCTCAAGATCATTATGATTGGCATCCTTTGAACCATTGACGGGCTTGCAGAGATGCATTCAGTGTGAAGAAAAACATGTCATATTTTTTTAAATGATGACTGCGAGCAAAAACTAAAAGATCCATTGAGAATCATGATCTACATCATTCAACTGCAGTGTCCCTGTTGAATGCCGGGAGGGAACACACGACAACTTTCAATTTGCTTATCTAATGCAATAATGGGGCAGTACACAGGAAAACGAAGTTTTTTCTTCAATAATTACGCTCAACTCCTGCGGCTGGGCAAACTTGTCTTGGGATGATGATGGTGGTAAATGATAATCCACACGGTGTGTACTTAATGCAGCCAGTTTCAAATGGAATGACAAACGCGTTATCATATCCTTGAATTTGACTTTTGTATCATCATCATCCCATCACCCTGTCGGAGTAACTCGTGCTTTGGGACAACATTTTAGGTGAAGTACGTGGCTTCAGAGTTTGTGCATGTGTCACTCATCGTAGCGACACTTACATTTACAGTAGCTGAAGAGCAAATGATCGTTGCATGCCTAACTCATATATATTCAAAAAAAAAAGTCTTATTCGCTTATGTAAGGAATATTAGTAGAAGATACATAAACAGCCTTTTGTTGTTGATGAATATTCACAGCGAGGGTGTGAGAGAGAGAGAAGAAAAATAAAAAGACATGTAGATTTTTTTTGCTTTTCTTACATTCGAGCTGAAGGATGAATGGAGAGCCATTGACATCCCGTGGATTGGATTCTTCCTTGACTTGGATGCAAATGGAGAGCCCATTTCCGGCAATTTTTTTTTCGTTGCAAAGGAATAATATGTAGCCGAGTCTTCTCTTGAGAATCTACCCAATGGAATTCCTTTCCCTCTCCGCTTTGTTATCAAACCTATGGCAAATTGATATAAGAAAATTTACTTTGAAAGAACTGCGCTGCGTTATCCATAATCGGTTTAAATGGTCTTAAAAACGTGATGACTGTAATTATCACGACCTTCAATACTTCCTCAATGGGAAATATCAAAGATAAATGCAGAAATGTGATACTTTTTTGTATGTTTACTTACACTTTTCCTAAATGCAAGAAAAATATAGTTAGCCTCTGTCCCTTGGGCTGTGTCTATACAGTACCAGAAGGAGTTACAGCGAGCATGTTCACACATGGACGTGCAGGGATTGTAAAATGGTACACGAGAGGGATGAAAATCAGTGGCTTCCTGCTATGCTCCACGTTGCGTTGCAATGATGTTCTCAACAACACAGTCGGAAATCCCTAATGCAATACGGAAACACTGGTTTTCGACAAAGTCAGTGACACGGAGGAGTTGAGACGAATTTTAAGGACGAAAATCTGGTTTCTATAATCTCGGAAATGGTGACGACGTCAGGGGAAATTTAAAGCACGACTTATATCCCCAACAGCCCCGATTTTGCATTCAAGGAAAACGTATAAATTGTCCAAAATGTGTGTGTTGTTTCAAACCTCCCAAAAACTTTCTTTACGACTCTTTCGTCGATCTCAAAGCAATAATTTGTTCCTTTCCACGCACATTTGTATCCATAAATGTTGACTGGAAATCACTGGAAAAACTAATATATACATAGGAAGACACTTGTAATAGTTTACTGGGAAAATATGACCGGTTCCTTCATTTTCTTCTTTTAGGCTAAAAAAGAGGAAAATGAGGCGAGGGTGCTGCTGTACGTGACGTACGGTTATTGCCAACTACATAAATGCACCGCTGCATGTAACTTTTTCGGGTTCCGCTGTTTTACAAAATTGCTTACAAAATTTTCCCTTGTACAAATAATAATTTTTATCTGAAGGAAACGGGGAAAAATCAACGAATGCGTAAATGGTCGGTTTTGGTTGTTGTATTGGCGCGAGAGAAATGTAATGTAGGAACTTTAGGTTTTGTTGTGATATGGAAAATTATTATTAGTTATACAGTTGATTTGGGGAAATATGTACACTAAAGAGCAGTAGCCGTTCTTTGTTGGAGACTTCACATCCAGACTTGGAAGTGAACTGGACACGAGCACCGAACTTACTAACGCGGATGACTGAGATGCGTAATAGAAAATACCCCGAATTCACAAGGCATGTATCACAATCAACATGGGATACACTAGATCTCAGTCTCTTTTTCACTTTGTAGGTGTGTGTGTGTGTAGGTTTATCTCCTTCCGTCCTTAGGATCCCCTTTGCTGTCTATGTGTGCATCTATTATGTAACTTCATTGCTTAATAAGAGGGATGATGAGGTTTGGGATGTCTGCAAAAACACATAAGAAAACTGTGTAAGACAAGCTAGCACCCAAACCTAATGTTAATGTTGCACACACTCCATATATGTACTCACGGCTCAGTTGGCATGCATAGCTTTGCTTATTTAAGAATAAAAAGAATTTACGCACTTGCTTCTATCTATTTCCTGAAACAACAGCGTGTACCAAAAGCTGCTTGATGGTGATCCCAGAAAATCACGAGTGTGACACGAGCAGATATAAAGTATTTATTGTGAAGGCACCCAAGGAAGAAATGTATTTTTACTAATGGATGCTCACACTCACTCAGATACACTTAGATACACAATTGACTGGCTTTTGGGTTGGCTCACTTCACAAATAATAATCTTAACTGGGATCCTAGTTGCTGTTGTTTGTGGAGGAGAGTGAAGTCAAAAGAGGAAAAACTGTTCACTTTGGTACTCGAAAGGCGAAGAAGAGGAGTCCTGAATTTTTGGTGAATATATTATGAGGACGAATAGTGCGGTAGCGAAAGAGGAATATCTACCTATATCGATATATACAGAGAGAAAAAAGCTGGTAAGAATGTATATGTGTCACTTGAGTGGAGGAGGAGGATACACAAAAGGATACAGTGTGTTACCCCGTTTTTCCCGAACGTTTCATCTGGGAAAACGACAAACAAGTGAGGTCTCTCCACAAAAGAGATTTTTAAGACGTTTTCTCTCAACCTCTGCCTTCCAGTTTAGGGTTTTCCTAATGACGTTTTGTTATTTGGGTGATTTTCCGGAGTGAGCCTTAAAAATCTCTTGATGGGTTATATACTCTCAAATGTACATACATGCATACTAGGTTGTTTCCTCCTTGGTGTTTTTTCGTCTCGTTGGGTTTTACACTTGGTGAAGTGAAGATAGAAAAAAATCCTCTAACTTGACTTGAGTCACTGAGCACTGAAAAAGAGTTACACTTTTTACGTGTTGGTGACTACTTGCTCACCATCACAAAAAAAGAACAATTCTAATAGGACCCTAACTTTGCGTGTACTTGTACAGCAGCACTTTTTTTCTTCTCCATAATCATATTATTATGCACTTGTTCCCAACACACTGTGCTATATGGCTGCACTTTAAGGCTGTCGACGTAACGGAAACAAGGGACTTTTGGAGGTCGCTCTTCTTTTACAGTGGAAAAAGTAGTTTGAAATGTGTTGTTTTTTCTTATTGCACCCTTCCCTCGCGACGTTCTTTCCTCTGTAAAAATAGAATTTAATTTAATATTACACACTCCACACACAAAGAGCGAGACAAAGTTATGTACATACACAACCAGAAGTTGCATCATTCTACATCTCACTCAAATGCATACCCACACACAACGTGGATTTGTCGTACGGAAGAAGTTAGATGAGTGTCGTCTCTCAACTCAAGTCCGGCTGTATACTCACAAAAATTTGTACACTAGAAAACTGTACTCTACTTCCCAAATGTGCACGTTGTACTCGACGATATTTATTCAAAGTTGTGAAATTGAAACCGTTCATTATCCCTTCCCCCCCTGATATGTTCTCTCTAACAAGGATCATTAGATCGATACTGATTAAAAACAAGGGGAAATCCATATGGGGCTAAACTATCGAATCCTAATTAACTCTTGGGTTTCAACAGGGTTTACACGAAATATATGCCTCGTGTTTCCTTTGAATTATGGTTAAGATAAATATCTACACTATCTATAACGAGTGGATACAGATAACGCGGCGCGTGTATATATAAAATACATGTCGCCTTTGTTTTATGATATTCCGGTATTTCACTCACTTTGAGTTTACTAACTTCCACTTTTTATGACGATGTTGACAAGGCTTACATTTAATATTGTTTTCCTTATTAGTGCTTAAAAGTGTACTTGAATATATTATATATCAATATCAGAAAAAAAATATATATAGTTGTAGACAAAACGCTGCGAAGTATTATCTAACTATATTTTTTTACCTGTTTGCTCTTTGGGTACAAAAAGTTCGCCAGTGTGAACCTATCATTATGAAGGAAGCCAAGTGAATGATAATATCCCTTTTTTACCTACCAGAGTACACGCATGCGCATGCACCAGCAATGATGTATTCATCGGTTTTATTTTAAAGCTTTTGGTGTACTACACGGCGTACTATAAGGGATAGTTAAAAAAAGTTTTAGACAGCATAAAATACTTTGGGTTGCGGAGAGCCCATCACCTTATATTTTATTCTATTTCGCTAAATGCTTGGATAACTTTGAAGGAAGAAGACGGAGAGGATAAGTTTGTGTATCGTTATGTTATGCAGGGGCACAATGACTTTACTTTTGTGCACATGAATCCCATCAAGTAAAACCCAGCAGCTCAAGCCAAAACCAAGGAAAATCTACGGATGGGCTACTACACACAAACCGTGTACGGTTACTTTTATACGATACACTTACTTCATCACCACTTGACTTTTGCAATGTTGCCGTTGTTGTAAAATGCGTTTTGAGGGAGTTGAGCGTTTGGGTCTACACACTCTTGCATGCCCATAGGAAGTACAAGATTTGGTGCATAATACTACACACAAGTTAACAAGATAATGTACAAAAAAGTGATTCGTAATGTTACATATACTATGATTATTATGGAAGGTTTCTGAATTTTTTAAAGACAGGGTTTCCTTCGTCTCATGAATTACCACTACAATATATACAAATCCCTGTGCAAATAGTGAGTAGTGTGAGAGAAGTTGTAGATCAACCTAAAAGAAATTATATGGTAAGAAGGTTGTGTCGAAAGATGTGTCGTTTGATAGAGCAAGAAAAATTTTCATTGTTTTACTGAATTTTACGATAAAACGTGTTATTTAATTTTTGTACTGGTGCCGGTGATCAAGTTGAAGTTTGAAGATGCGTATATATCCACTACCTATTGTTTTCCACCCTCCGCTAACGCTCTCGCCGATATGCATCATGTCATGGTTTAAAGGCTGTTGGGGTTGTTGTTTTGTAATAATAAAAACGGCAAAAAATTCTACCTACGATTTTGTTTGCTTTTCCATACAAATAGTACATATATGTGAAAATTCAAGTCTCACTCAACTACTCACACTTACACATGATGAGCCATTACGCTGATTACCGATACGGGATCATTCACCAAAATACACAAAATCGAATGCAGTCTGCAACCACTCGCTGCATCTAACCGGATTGAGAAAGAAACTGGGCTTGGCGAGTGGAATACGTTGTAAAATATGCGAATCACTTGGACTCACGTATTAGGCGGCACCACCAGTCCTTCGGAATTGTCTATCAGCATATCAGTACGGAAAATTTTATTAGCTGATTACAGTGTAGTATATATATGGAAGTGTGCATAAGGATGAGGTCATCATTAAGATACAAAATGAAGTGGTAGCTCGAGCTCAGTTGTTGTTGATTTTCCAAGTGTCAAAGACACATATATGCAGACTCTAGAAAAAACTAGGTATCATGCAGACAAAGTTGGGTAGGACAGTGCAAAAATTTCAATGACACTGGCAAGAAGACGGGCTAGAGATGCAGTAAACTCTGATTCTGTCCATAAAGCTTTCTTATTTGGCTGACGTTCCAATCCAACATTCTCCATCACTCTGTTTTGGTACAAGGATGCAAACAAACTTGTCCGCTTGCCAAAGGATGTTCTGTTCTGACTACGAGAGGTGAATTGAAAAGAAGGTAAAGTTACATTAGGTTATGTTGCTGATCATGCGGTTTGAGCTGCATTGCACTCTAGAAAATTTAGTGTGCTGTGCTGTTGGCTGGTGTGCATGAGGATGCATAACATTACACGCTTAAGATTTTCATTCCGCACTACACCCGGTATCCCAGCTTCTCAACGGTACGATTTGGTGACAGTTAAAATGGCAAAGGCAGACTGAGTGGGCTAGGCCTCCATATGAGAAGCAATCATTAACGGTGGAGAGAGCGGAGAAATACACATGGGGAAGGCTGAAATTTGCCAAAAACTTTTTTCGTGACTAAGTCATTGCCAATAAGACGGCGTTTCTCGCTTGTGACTCTAGTCCTACATGGGAGGATAAAGGTTGGAGTAAAGCCGTCAGCTCATTTTGTGACTTGTAGCTATCATGAAAGAAGACATTTGAAATGTGTATATTACCGATTCCCATGAATTTCTTCACGAGATTCAATTTTGTATCGTTGTATCGCTCAACATCATTTTATAAGTACAAAACGCAGACATACCAAACGTCCAAATAGTTATGGCGGAAATGCATTGATTCCTTTCAAGATATGGAAGATTTGCTGAAGACACTGCATCAGATAATGGGCTGATGAAGTACGCAGTACGCACAACAACAAAGCAGAATTACAAATGCATATTATTATGTCTCGGGCGTAAAAACGTTCGTAACGCGTGTGCTACACACTCGAGTTTATACCGTGCTCAATATATTGCACATAAGTTACACAAGACTTTATTTTGTACGTTGAAAATTCGTAATTATGCATACCTCGAGTGAATTTATGAGCATAACAAAATACACTATTTTGAGATGAGTGAAGCAAGGTGTGTTCTCAATTTAATGCTACGCAATCGGCTACAATCAGGGACGACTTCATTTATTTTTGCCCATGTGATTGCTCTTGCTCCGTCAACTGCATGGTAAATAGACACAATGCATTGCAGGCACACGCTTCAATGTACATTTATGCGGCACACCTTACACGAAAATGGGAAAAATTGGAGAATTCTCACACAACAACATGTACTGTACTACTACTACTGACGATTAAGCCTTGTACACATATCACAGCCCGAAGAATGAATGAATGAAATCGAAAAAAATGTCATGCAGATCCAATGAAGTACAAAAGTGAAAAGAAAATGGTCCTAACGGAGCTAAAAAGTTCTGAGACTCATTATGTGAATATTACGATATTGTAACATTTTGTGCAGATATGTGCGTGTGCATGTGGCAGATCACTTGACAAAAAGTCATTTCACTACTTTACACTCTCTTCTTCACTTCCATTAAGATCACCAAGAAAGATATACGTACATACCAACAACTTTTTTTATCTTCATATTTCCCAATTCTCCTATTTCAGATTATCAAGCTGTTTTGGTATCAAGTAGAGAAATGGAGAGAGAGAGAGAGAGAAGATCGTAAAAAACTTTGTGAAATCCTTCGTGATATACTTCTTTTGTTTAAAATTGGTAGCTTTACGAAAAAGGGAAAAGATAAGAGAGGCTTTTGCTAAACACTCAGAATTTTTGGTGAATGAAAAGTAATACCACGACAAAAAGTGCGGATTCATTGGACTGTCAAGAAGCAGTCAAATGGGGGCTTGTTAGTAAGCATTCCAGTTTATCCTTCATAGAGCCTCGACTTCGACTTCCATATGCTTGCTTCAAAAAATAGTAAAAGTTTGACTTGTCTGAATCTCTCTGGAATCATGATACCCTGATGCCGGGAATAATTAGGGATTTACTCTTCACTTAATACAAAAACGCATAAAAATGCGTGAAACACGAAGGAAAAGGAACTAATGAGAAAAAGTTGAATGAAGTGTATTCAAAACGTAGTTAAGCTCACACCGATCGTCTTAGAGTACCGCGTGGTTCTCCAAGGTTGATCTGCACTTCAGAAAGGAATGATTCCCCAATTTTTTGCCTATTTTACCCATCTTTCAGAGGAACACCTCGAAACATGGGTTTAGCAGCCTTGGAACGACATAAAATTCACTTGCACATGTAGCCCATAACTGGCAAAGTGCGTCAACTCCACAAACTTCAGGCGAGTGATGCATACCACTAAATTTCGGCATACATACCTATACGCTTTTCTCTTTCTATCTCAAGATGGGTGTATTGCTCGAAAGGAACAATGTCGTCTAGAAATGCGCTCACAAAAGAAGCCTAATTTTATAGGAATTTCCCTAAAAGTGGAGTTTTTGTAGGAAAAATTCAACGAGTATGTATCTAAGTTAGTAAAATTTTCTCCTTTTCCTCTTCATTCAAGGATGATGCGTATTGATAGTAGTTCAAGTTTTTTTTTCGCAAAAGAAAAGGAAACCATAAGGCGGACTCAGCGAACCGTGTCTATTTAAGATATCTGTGAACATGAAACTATGCAATAGCATACCATCATCCCTTTTTCTGGCACCTACGAAGAAAAATCTATTATAAGGATGCGTACATGTCAATAGGTATATATATACGATACGATGGTCTTTATGTGTTTCAGATTTTGAGACGCTTCGTCTGAAGCTTTTTAAGTGGAGGTGAACAAGAATGAACTTGAATGGTTTCGTATTTTTGGCTTACAACTTGAGTATCCTCTCCCAGTTTGAGAGCATTTAATTTAATTCCTTAAAAGTATTACTAGTATTAGAGGATCCGCATTGTTGAATTATGTACTTGAAAGAATCCTTTTTGCCTGAAAAGTGTCAAGATTTTTTTGTTTGCTCACGTAAATTTATATGTATCGATCGAAAGTATTTTAGTTTGGTTAGTGGGGATTTGTTAAGTTCATTAAGAAAGGTTACGACGTGTGTGCGATGCGAGTGCCGGCACATGTCAGAATGAATTTTGTGGAAGGTGTGTGTACGTGTACATATGAATGATGTTATGTTATTATGTCCATTCTTCTGCTGGTGTAACTTCATCAAACAAGTTATGCTCAGGAGTAAACACGGACACCACTACTAGTCGAATTTTTCGGACTCAATTTCCTCCTTTTATTATTAGATTACATGGCCCTGTAGCATGTAGTTTACTAGATGATTTGGGTTAGTAGCTAATACAATAAATATAAACAATGAGTGTGAGGATTGAGTTTGTAGCGTGTCCTCAATATTACCCGAAATGTTTATTGGTAAATCACGGAGTCTCTGGTCGGGTTAATTGTATTCGTGACTAGTTTACACCACAGCTTTGCAACTGTAAACAAGGACAAAGGTGTAACCATTGTCATTGTGAGATATGATAAAATAGAGAAGATTTGAGGAGACGGATGCAAACATTTCGCTAATGTTCTGCCCTATCCGCTTTGTCACACGCGAATTTACTAAAAAACATGTTTTATTGGTTTTTCTTGTTTGTGCATTTTCACACTTGATTATGTGACCATGAGGTTGCACTGGACCAGTAACACTTTTTTATATTTCAATATCCGTGTCCCAGCATAAATGGACGGGTTTATTTACCTATTATTTTGTATGTTTATTGCGGTGTGCAACAACAAGTCTGTACTATTTAACGTTAACTTATCTGTATGAGTTAATCAGAATTTTTGAACATTATTTGGCTTACTGTACATGGATTGGATGTATGAATGAATGAAAGTTGAATCTCTTGAAAAAATGCCAATACCTAGAGGCAAGCAAAAGTTACATAAAAACTGTGTACATGCATCTTGCATTTTCATGGCCTGATTTGGGTTTGGTAGTTGCGGAAAAGTTTTTACCCTAATTGCAGTATATTTTAGAGTAACTACTATTGTGGTTTCGGCTTCCTTTCAGTTTCCATTCGTCTTTCCCATTCACAGCTTATTAGAGCCGGGATAGGGTAAAAACCTACAATGACAACCATTAACCAGAAGCACACATGGTGAAGTGTTTATTGACTTGGTAGGGAAATATATCACTCTGGAATTGCATTGGGGATTTGGTTGAAAACAAACAGAACGGATCACTGTTTTCGTTGAACGATAGAAAAAAGGGATGCATATACGTGCGACATCAAGCTTAGGATTTTTGTCCAATACGTACTTTGCCAAGGATCTCCAGAAACAACATCCTTTTTCCCCGTCTGGCAGTCCAAAACTGTCTGCTGGTCTGCAAAGTGTAAACTTTTTAACAATTAAATTGTTATCGCTATTGACTTGCCTCCTTTCCAGAGAACTGTTTAGAATTCTTTCAGCATGTATGTTGAAATTAGCACATGATATACGTCAGTGAAGCTAATGAAGTAACAGACAATGATGTATCGCTCCCAATCAAAATTGGCAAATGGTATATTTAATTGTAAATCTGATTTTCCTTTCTTACTATTAAACTGTTATGTATATGATTCCTAATTCTCAAGCCGTATTGATGCTGCAACAACACCGTTCCGCTGCATAAGGCATACAGTTCATACCTATTGCTAAAGAAAAAGGATGATTTTCTGGAGTAGCAAAAAATGGCTAATTAACCGTAAATTTTAATGCAACAGGCTGTAATGCCTATATGCCTTCCTCTTTTACGCTTCAAGGAAAAGGGATCAAGCTCAATTTGCAATTTTCGGTGTATCTTACATGTTTGCACAAAAAATCGTGAATAAATCATTCATCTCGTGTAGGATAACAATCTATGGCTTACTTGTTGTTGCAATTGTGTATTTCCTGCTTTTATATGCCTCATACTTATTATTCTTGCATCAAACATAACTTAATAATAAATGTTTACGAATCGTACACGCCTCAATGAGAAAGATACCAAGTTTTGTAGAAAAACAGGACGAATTGAATCCCATTCAATACGCAACAGTTTAGTCCCATTGTTCCACCTTATGAGCACATTTAACAAAGATTGAAAAAACAGAAAGACGGCTTTTTTTTTACGTGCTAACGTTCATTAAACCAATGAACTTGTAAACAGGACGGTAATGCAATTAGTGTATCACTGTTCATTTTATAAATACTGATGCTAATTTTCTAGATGTGCAATAAACAACTCAAATAATAATGCACTATTACTTTTTTTTACTACACTACAGTAATCCTCTTTAATTTATTCATGCCTTGAAATTTAAAAAATGTTATGCGCGTTTTGCGCCTACTGTCAGTTTTCACACATCATGCGCTACATATGTGCTCATTTTTGGATGTATTAGCGGATTTGTAAATTTCGACAGTCTGTGACGAAGCGAAAGTTTTGTGTAAACGGATGTAAGGAAATTTTACTGTACATTCAGGTTAATTACTTTGTAGATGCCAATTTAGTGAATGCGAAGAAGTGCCAAAAAATATTAGAACTGTGTATTAAAGCGCTTCCTGCAAAGTCTTTGTTTTTGGATATGTGTACGTAAAATGCAAAGATTAGACATTGACGATGAGATCTGCTCTGCAAACCTATTTTTATAAGAATTCTGAGCTATGGAATTGTTAAAACTTTTTTTTATAGCTCAATCAGGATGTCCACAAACAGTTGATGAAAAAGTGTCCCTTTGAAAACACGACTATGAAAAACAACATGATGAGCTGATGAGCATAATGTTTTGACGATTGCACAGGTTACTACATTTTGCCAACATTTTTTGCAACAACTTTCATATTAGAAAGGGGTACCTAAAACGTAGCTTACTCTGCGTCAAACGACCTTGATGTTTTTACACGTAAAATGTAATTACGCGATTTAAATAAAGATAGCTGGTTTTATTCGTAAAGATCATGAAATATTTTTAGTGTTGCTTTTTGAGCGTGAATAACTCAGCAATGAAAACAATTTTAAAACGTATCATTTAGATTAGCATCTGGAGATTTTACTCTGCCTTGAAGTAACTAGAGTCTAAACCCATTTCACTCATTTTGTCTTCGATCCAAGGAACAAATAGAGGCACGTTCACGTACACTCCTGGAATAGGATCGCCACAGCTTAGTCTATTCAAATAATAGTAAATTAACTTCAAATAATAAACTGTGCGGTGGGCAGCAAATACCCCAATGACAAGTGCATACAATTTTGAATATAACCTTACCCCCAACTGACGATTCCATATTGAGCGTAATAGTTGGAACCGGGGAGTTGGCAAACTAAAGGAGATCCTCCATCACCCTACAGTAGTAATAACCAGTAAATCATTTAGTTGAAAATGCTTATGAGATAATTAAGAGATACGAGCTTAATAATTACACATACCCTGCATGTGTCCTTTCCTCGTTCACCTGAAAGATATTATTTATTATTGTCGTGTGCACACGATCATAGGTCATTTGTTAGTTCGGCAATGAATTCGTGTTTTATTATTAGTTTAGTTTAGATACCTCCGGCGCACACAAAAGACTCGTGCAATTTAAATCTGGGACCAAGCCTTGTCTCTCGCAATGAAGATTGACAGGTACGTTGAGGAACAATGGGAAGATCGACTTTCTTCAGAATGGATTGATAGCTTCCTTCTTTGCCTAGATAGGGTAAAGATTTAAACCAAAGTAGTTTTTTTAAACGAATTTACAGCTTCCTTGAGGTTATTCTTTAAAAAACGTAGTACAGCCATGAAAGAATAAAGTAGTGGTTACTAACCATAAAGATTTTTACCCCACCCGGATGCAAGGCACCGTTGACCTTCACTGGGCTGTAAATCAGAAGACAAGCAAATCGTTCCAATGTGCCTATCCATCGGCACATCCTTTGAAAGAATGAGAAGAGCAATATCGTTTTTCAATACTGGTCTCTTTGTGTAATCCTCGTGAAGAATCACCTAATCAGAAAATACATATTAGCATACAAAAAATTGGGCATTTCACATTTTTATTTACTCTGGAATGTACAGTGGGGCGCATGACAAAGTACGTTATGCTAAAATCTCCCTTTGGTACCTCCTTTTGCCACTCTTATATACAGCTTATTAGGCTATCAACAAGCCCCCTCATCCCCAACAGCGTAACCTACTTTGTCAATGACCTCGTATAAATAGTACTTTGGTAATATGCCGGTCGTGGTGGACATAAGGGTCTTCATTTTCTGTTTGAGTCTTCATTCCGGTAATATAAGAGAAAGTTCATATCAATGTTACTTTGCATAACTTTACTTTATATTATTTATTACTTTGCATTCCATTACATACTTACATCCCACTCACCCGCTCTGATTCTCAGATTTTCAGGCGATTTACTAAGAGATTAGAAAAATTAATTAGAGTTTCTAATTATTGGATTTGCAAAAATAAAAAACATTAACTCTTTCTTTGATACTTGATACTTACGTTTCAATGCAATGGGCAGCAGTCAAAACTACTCTAGGATGTATCAAAGAGCCTCCACACAGATAAACAGTGCCCTGTCTGTCCTTGCTCATTTCTGTGACAGCTATCATCCAAGTAAACTCCCCCATTTGGGCTTCCCCATCAGTGTCACCAACAATTCTGAATCCGATCCCGTTGGCATTTCTATTTCCACATTTGACACTGCTGCTTAAAGTTTCTGTAGAGTTTTTACGGGGAGGAGGCTTTTTCCCTCTATTTTGTTCTTGATAGAGCTGTATAATATAATTATTACTACTTTTATTGTTTTGTGCTTTTCCACTGTATACCACTATGCTTATACCACTTTTTATTTAAATAACTTACGTTGCAACATATTTCCAAGTAATGCTTGCATGTGCTAGAAGGGTCTACTGCGGACTGAAATCCGTTTCGAATATCAATTATCTCCACATTTGCACCAACTTCGTCTTCTTCCGGTTCTCCAGTTTGTGCAGGTTCACTGCCTAGGTCACAGTGGAAGAGACTTGTACAGTTACAAAAAAGCTTGCCATTGTCAAGTCTACTTTGAACTGGGGGAAGCTCTACGTGTACATTCGATGGCGATGGGGATGCAAAACTTCCAAAGGAACTGCACAATAAAACGCTTGCAAGTAATCGCAGCTTTAGTGCTACACAAGACGAGTGCATCGTCTAAATCAATTGTATCTGTTCAGGTTAGAAATTTTTATATTGTGGCTAGCAGCAAAGTATATCTATTTCTGGAAGATATTTTAAAGTGCAGTAAACAGTAGATATGATATCCTGTAGGCTGCAGATATCTGTATGTTACCTTTCCGTGTTGCAAATATTTGCAAAATACGTGATATTGCTAATTCTACGTAAACCATGCAGACCTTGTACTAGGATCAAATACGCGTATTGTCATTGCCTATTTCATACGCAAATATATCTTCATTATGCATCATAGTATCACCCATCACACGCGATTTAACATGGTATTGTTTTCTGTTTTACAATACACGAAGTAAAAAGGGCACTTCGCATAAGGAACTGGATTCGTGTTCCTTAATTTTTTCTTTGTCATGCAGCTTAGTACATATCATGATCGGCAAGGAATATATCTGTCGTATATACTTATACATAGGTATATAGACAAGAGTAATAAATTAGACACCTCCAGATTCTGCAAGGGTGAATGTGAATTGATGCTACTGCTTATTGTTAGTACCTAAATGTAGATATTAAAATTCAGCATCTAACATCAATTGATAGATATGAATATGAACACGAATATGAACAAGATTTTTTTTCTGAAAACCTGTTTTATGGATACCTTGAACCACTCATTTCTCCGTAGAGGTAAGGGCATACTCTTATGCATGTTTATGAATATGATTAATAAGCTGCATTTATTGCAAATTGTTGATATTAATATGATAGTTTAATTCAAGATTATAATCAATTTTACGTGCATTTAGTAAATTGTAAATACTCTAATAAGTTATTTTTTATTATCGTTCAATACTTAGGTATATCAATCAGTTCAGTTGTAGTTTCGCCAAACTTATTGTTTGTTTTTTCGTAAAGTTAATTTTCCACCTATACGTTTACTTCATCTATATAGTGTAACCTATACACATAAGCACGATGAATCTTTTGTCTTCATGTGAAAAGTATAGGTACATCTTGTCTGTTTATAGTCGAGATTCCTTTTGAGTACCGTTACCATTCGGAGAATCTGCATAAATTGTATTGGCATTGTCGTATGCTTCACTATGTAATAAAATAAAATTTGCAAAAATATAAACTTCTTTCCCGGCACGCACACGGTTTCGAAATGAATGCATTTAAGTATTCTCGAATCTTACGTTCCGAATTTTTCACTGTCTTCCATAGTTTCAGGTAGTCTCTTCCCCAGTGTCTCAGGTAATAACAGAGTGAGCAACCCGGATGTCAGACACACACTTCCAAATATCAGGTGCGGCAGTGGTTTCCAGAAAGTTTGCTGTAAAATGTGAATATGACAATATAGTCAATGATAATTTTCAACATGAAAATCATGCAGCATTCACATATAGCTCAACCATCATCCAGTAGGTTGACAGACGTTAGACATACCGACAAGATAACATAATCTGAAAGGATTCCTCCAACCCTCGCCATCACCGAGCTGACACCCATGCCCGCATTTCTGATCACTGTTGGGAATAGTTCGGCTGCAAACATGTAAATTGCTGCGTAACCGGCTGCATTGAACAGCTTTCCAATCATGTTGAACGTAATGAGTAGCCAGGTATATTCTGAAAATACAAATTGCTGGTAAGCGTGCATCAGATTACCCATTCCTACCTACCTCAACTCCATAACCAAAACTAGTGTTACCTTCTGGAATAAACCCACACATCACGAGGAAAACACCAGCCAGAATCATGCACAAACAGAGTATTCGCTTTCTCCCAAATCGGTTCAAAGTCAAAAGGAGTAAACAATACGCTGGAACTTCTACGGCAGCAGATAAAATAAAGTTCACATAGTCATTTCCGCCCAGGTTGCTGGAGTTGAGGGCGAGTCTGTAAATAATCAAATCAGTCATCATTTTACGTAATCTGTTGTGTCCAATTAGTGCTTCATTACTCGTAATGACGAATAATGAGTTCTATTAAGATCTTATTCATAATATACCCATAATATACACCACTGTTGACAAACCAACACAAGAATACATTGATGGAGCGGAGAGCAGTTCGTCGATAATGAAAAATCTGTAATATTCCCAAAGAATTTGTTGGCTTGTCCTCCTCGCTTAGTTGTGCCAGCTCGGACTCTGGTATTTCGACTTTGTTGACTTTTGCAACGTTTCTCAGTATTTTTACAGCTTCCTCCTTTTTGCCATTTGTTATGAGCCATCGAATCGATTCCGGCATTAACCTAGAATAACATCAAAACAAGCCAGATATAAGATTGGCAAACTGGCCTTTCACCAACTGCGTCCGTGGTTGTTAGTAGTAAGTACAAGGAATGTTCGATACATAAGGGGAGATTTACCAATAGTATGACAAAAATAAAAGTCCTGGAAGGGAGAGAGCTAATTGAAGATTTCGCCATTCCCGTATGTTATATGCTAAAACGCCGACTGCTACCCATCCAACTGTGAAAAAATATTGCATGCCCATGCCAGCATACATCCGTTTCTGTTTGCCTACCAGTTCCATAGCTATCAAGTTCAAGTTCATCAAAATATAGTAATATATGAATTTATTTTTATGCACGCATCCTCCTGATATCCTGACACTACTACGCTACGAGATGTCTCGAATGTAAATCGACTAGTGGGTATTCAACATACCAATCACAAATGCGACAAGAAAAACGCCAGAATTTGCCATCCCAATGAGGAAACGAGATATAACAAATATGGTATAGTTTGGTGCGACAGAAGCAATAATTCCACATGTAACCTGCTGACATAGCGCGTAGAAGAATACAGGTCGCCTTCCCAAACGGTCGGACAAACTCCCAAATACAATAGCACCAACAAGGATCCCACTCTTGAATATTGTCTCAGCCACGGTATACCACACCTTTTGACCGCATATGAGTGTGAACTAGTAACAAATCATAAAATGAAATTAAGGAATATTGTAGGAATCACGAGCAATATTACGGAGTTTTAAGAAAATTACTCACTTCTAATCTCGCAGTTGTTTTGTACTGAGAGTTGTCATACACATATTTGCCATCACAGGTTTCCTTCGTCAATTCTGACACCGCCTCAAACAATGGCCTATCTGTTGAGTCGTCGAAATTCTGTAGGTTGCTCATTATTGGCGGTGACGGTGACGTACTTGCTCCCAGATTTAGTACGGAAACTTCAGTTTCATTGTATTTTTCACATTTAGATAGTATTTCTTTGCCACTACTATCAATTTCCCAAGGAAAGCTGCTATTGAAAGTATATCCTGGTGGCAAGTGGTTATACGATGCATTTGTTTGGTGCTCTGCTGCTAGCTGACATCTATAATGAAGCAATTAGTCACGTTACAGTTATCCTTAACGCATTAGTTATATCGTTATATGTACGTGCTATACCTGTAGTCGACATTAGCTCCCAAGAACACCCACGCAAGTGCATGCATAGCACAACTTATGGCAGGAAGACCAAGCATCACAGTAAGTTCTAATTTGGTATCTTCCAAACTCTCCTAACCTGTGAGAAATAAGCCAGTCAAATCTGACTTTTTTGGTGCCATTTGAAGATACTTCTTTAATTCCAAGTGTGACATCTTTGGAATGCGAAACAACTGGAGATTCACGTTTATCAGACATGTTTTAGGATCTAAATGCAGCAAACACAGGGAAGCACGATAACCATTGTCACCAGCACCACACATTTGTAGCGTGTGTGTGCTTTGAGATCCCGGAAGTAATACTGTGCTGTGCTCCCGAATCCTGTCCAAAACGCAGTACGATTCAGTTGAATGTCACTTTTATTCGCTAGGGATTGAGATTTCCTGGCACCGCACCGTGAGAGGATTGTATATGCCTATATATTATTGTGAAAACGGAATGCACATGTTTACCTCAAAGTTTATTCCAACTGAATTCGCTAGCAGAATTTGTAGAGCATCTAGAAGTCCTCTTCGCTCTGCTTTTGCGAAGTTCCCATAACCGTGACTTGAGGCAGATGCGCATTCATTCAATGGGATATTACTACTATAGATTCAATATAACATATGCATGTAGTTTTAGGAGTAGTAGAAGGATAATACATACATTAAACCTATACGTACAATATATACCTGATATGGATGTATTATGTATGTGTTTATTACGGCTATAGCTTCACTGAGAATAGAGTTTATCTGATCCGCTGGTTTACTGCGTTATACGGTTATGCCCTTGTGGGAGCAATAGTGTAGTGTAGACTCGGTCAGTCGGTAGTGGACAATGAGCATCCTTATCCTTACAAAATTGACATTCAGCATGTTTTCAATTTTTATTTTAGTACCTGTTTTCTGCGTACTATGTATGACTGTGCACTGTTCAGACCTCACCCCAGCATGCACGTAAACATGATTTGACAGAAGACGCAATGGAATGTTACACAAAGGATGGCCATGTCTAAAATCATATCATGAGGTATTGTCTATTGGTGAATCTCAACTCAACGGCAGTCTAACAATAATAGCATCAGCAATCAGCATAACGAGTTTCATGATGTGTACAACAATCGAACATTGGCAATACTGGTATTAGAGATATTATTACACAATAGTATGCTTGATTTTACTTTTCATGTTATTAAATAAAAACGTTAGTTTTAAGAACAATGATAATGATTTGTATTTATGCACGAAATGATATGCTTTTAATTACGACGCTTTGTTTATTACCAGCAGGCGAACATTATGGAATATATTGGTTAAGGGCATAATATGAATTTCCAATGCACTTTTTTTAACCTATTAAACGAATCATAAATACAGCAAAGATTAAGGAGGATTATTTAGTCTTTTGTCTTAATCTGAAATGGCAAGACCCGAATATCTAACTTGGATATTAAGTAACTGTGAACTTTTCCATGGAATATAGAATAGAATATATTCGAAAATGAAGGATTGAGAATGACTCACAAAACTCACGATCAGTGGGAATGGGAAACAGGAGCAATGGTCGGATTGGGTGTGATGTACAAAAATTGTTTATTAAGACGTAACCACACGCCGCCATGGGTTGTGTTATATTGCAATAGTCCGAGTACCTATAGTCCGAATAGTCTACCTACATGCTATTGCTAACGCATAGTACCGTGAATTCATTGTTTAATACGTAATCTATTATGAAAATTCTCAAAATAATCATTGCTGATAAAAAAATAACCTTGCACTTTCTTGCATTCAATTTTATTTTTAGAGTTAATTCTCGCCCTACAAAATAATACTTAACATCTTATAATTCGGTATAACGAGACTGTAGTAAATACAGTCTAATATTACATATATATTTATAATCAGGATTTATGTCAACCATCCAATAATTAATATTGGAGATTAAAATACTTCCAGTGTATAACACTACCTCCTACCGCTAAAATCGAATCACCATATTTGCTGGTAACCACAATTTAAATGTGATTAGCGCAGATGAGTTTCCCAATATTTGCCAAAAAAGGGATGACCCACCCGTTCCATCAGTCTTTCTTATTATATCCACAGCGGAACTGGATAGAATGACGAATAATCTACACTTTGCGATCGTTGTTGCCGACTTCTAGATTGTGGTCCGAAGCCCCCTTGGAACATGTTTTGAAACATATTTTGAAACATATTTTGGAAATCTGGCATTGGTGGCATTGATGGCATGGGAGGCATTTGCCCTGGATTCGAACTGGAGAATGAACCAGAGTTGGAGGTACTAAAGAAGCTGCCTTGCATAGCTGTAGGACCAGTGATGTATACTGTGTCTTCAGTTCGATCAATTTTTACATCACTCATGGGAATAGATTTGGGCACGACAACAGTTGCGATTTTATTTTGTCCCTGAGGAGAAACTCCCGTGATATCTATTTCATTTCCGTCCACTTTAGTGTCATACTTGCCATTTGGTCCAGTTTTCAGCATGATTTTAAGGACCCCGTCTGTCATTTTGGTGACAATAGGTATGTTCATGGTTCTAATAGCGTAGCCCCCAATAAAAGAGTTTGAGTTCTGCACGGAGTTATAGTTGTTGAAAGTTCCTTCGGAATATTGTCCTCTATCACTAGTATGAAGTAAGCAAAAGTGAAAATGCTAGTTAGCGAATTTGCAAAATAGTACACAAAGTAATTGAATTGTAAGAAACTGCGTCATATCTTTTATGCTTACACGGAGTTGCTCGCAGCTTCGTTAGCACTCTTTACGTACGCTTGTATTCTCGAATTGAAGTTTGCCATGTCCATGTTAAACTTCCGGAAGCACTCATTCCATCCTGGAGTTCCAGGGAAAAAGCTTGATCCACAGTCGGGAGCTCTCGGCGGTGTGGGTTGAGAAAGAGCAGGGTTTCCCTGATTTCCCGAGGCAGAACTGCTGATTAGATTCTGGGCCTTTGGAACAATTATGTTGGCAAAACTGCCACTTGTAAAGATGCATACAATTAGTATCCAACTTTGTGGCAAATAAACAGCACCTGCTTTAACAGACTTCATTTTCACCAGTGGAAAGTGAGAATCGTCCAAACGTTTCAATTTTTAGCTAAAATGCGACAACTGACTTAACTTAGCTATTGTGATCGTACCAAGAGTCAAAACTAACGAATGTCACTCTGCCACACTCGCGGTTAGACTATTAAACAAACACAAGCAGTCATTAAAACTGCGTTATGGTTTTTATAGCATATAGCAGGGTTTCAACATTCAACACTGATTAGTTTTCGTATTAGTCATCTAGAAGATAAAATATCCTATACTTTTATTCGGAATAGGTAGGATAGGATAATTACTCGCTACGTGTGTGCTACTGCTTCCGTTCCGGCTATGACTTTTATTTGACTTCACCGTGGAAGAATTTCTATGAGAGTTGTTTTCATGGACTTTATCGCTCTGAGAACTCGAAAACACCTATCATCACCTATAAAAACAAGATATATACTATGCACAATACGCATCGGCGTACCTCCATGAATCATCAATTTTTCTATAGCCTGTCCTGTCTGTCACGCTCTGTTTCCAGAAGCAAAATGGAGATTCTATTATATGCTGGTAGGATCTGGTCCGGGTCCAGATAAAAAAACGTATGCTGTTGGCTATAACTTACAGATTCATCCCACTTTATAGCCATAAAACTGAATTTTTGTCAGTGGAAACTGTCTTTCCTTGAATAAATGAATGTGTGTGAATTCGGGGGAAGTGTTCCAATTCCAATGCATAGCTATATAGTATAGTTTTTTCGTGACATGTCTGATCGTGACTATTACATATGTGACGATGATGGTTAGACTTTTCTTTGCTCTCTAAATGACCCGAAAATTTTTATCACATGAACACGAATAAATTTTGATTAGATATGCTATATATGCAGCATATACGAAAAATGTTTATCAGTCATGCGCTGGTACAATGACAAATCGTTTCTTAAATGTAAATATCTAATTGCAAGACGCAAGTAAAATTTCATGCTCCCATAAAATGCTTGGTTATTTGGTCATGGTTAGTAGCTAGTAATATGACATAACACATGACATAATGAATGTGGAATGTCAACTAAAAAGCTGATATTACAAAATGTTTTATTCAAGGCTAGTCTACGGCAAGGGAAGCATCTTTATCTTTAATATAATGAAAAGACTTTCCATTAAAAACATACGCACGCATAACTAGCTTAGCATTCACATCCTACTTTCTTGTCACTATTTAAAATTGGAATACATTTTATCTTACGATTGACATAAGATTAAGATTCCAAAAAGTTACAAAGAATGACATTTTCCTAATAAATATTATAGTGATATTTTTACATAATATGTGTTACATACGTCAAAAGGATTTTGCAACACATTAGTTTTTTATTTTCAGCATCATATTCATATTAGCATCGACAAATGCTTTGATACATTATCATTCGATGCAAATTGATTATACAACCTCCATAGGCAGCGAGATATAAAGAGAGTCTCGTAGACATACACGTACACTAAATAATAGCTTCGCATATATGTATATCTTATACTATAAATCAGTAGCACATCGTTAAATCACAACCTTCTAAATTAAATAATTTTGTAGTTCCATTCACACCGAATTACGGTATGTTTAGATCCAGGAAAATATTCCTGCCGCGCGGAGATTCCACCAAAAACAAATATACAGTTACAGTTATACAGTCTTAAAAGTTTACCTCTGCACCCAAATATTTATAATATAAAGTCTTATAAGATTGAATTAATTGCACTTCACGTACGTATGAAATTAAAATACTACTACAAAAATTGCATCATAATCAAGGCCACGAAAAAGCCTTCTAATTCAATTCAAAACTTAGGATTTTCAGAAACACGATACTTTTATACAAAACCCCCTTCTCTCCGGACTTTGGTGTTCAGGTACGATGTACTAGTGCTCATCGAGCCTTGTAATAAAAGCCACGATAACCAATGTACTCCTCAGAATCTTGACCAACCTTATCATTCTCACATATTATGCCGCTAGTGAAATTGGGATTGTTAGATGTAACTGAACAAAACCAGTTCCAACCATCTTCAAACTGCATTGTAAAAACAACGGTTAAGAAACCTACAATAATCAGGAGCAGTAGTGGATAGTAGTGCTGAACAAAATTGTACGGACGCGGCGGGAGCTCATTCTTAATTATTTCAACTTTCAGCTGCCAGTTATCTTCATCAATGTAAAACGGTTTCAAATGCGTATCAGGGAGAACAGCACATCGACCCGTGTCTCGAATCTCATCAAAATCCTTCCAAACTGGTTGAGGGGATAAGGTCCACTGAACTGCTGTGGTTTCAAACTCGGTACCCTTAGGGCTGTCTAGTGAAATTTTCACTTTAAATTGCGAGAAACGCTCTGGTTGTAAACAACATGCCCACCAACACATAAAGGTTCTGTAGCGCTTTGAGTATACCAAAAATGTAGCATATTCCTTGGTGTCTGGAATGATTATCTTCACGTAACATGGATGATACGCGTCACAATCTACAAAGAAGGACCAATTCAGGTTAAATGAAATACGTGTATATGAAACGTAATTTTAATAACGAGATAATTTTAGGACTATCTGGCATGCCTTTATTCTGCTTTAAGAGTACGACAGCTTTCCCATCAATCAACTTTTTCTCACATCCAATCACTTTATGACTTTCAATCATATGATCACAGTACTCCTTTGGGGACAGATTTTGTCGCAAGCAATCCGACTCCTTGCAGTCCAACGGCCTAGTTAAAAAGTCGCCTCAATTTATATTTTTTGTATGCTTACTATATTTTAAATTCATTTGGAATCTTACGCGAAAGTATAAACTACCTGAAAATACAGTTAGCAACATGATAACTGAGCCCACTTCCTTTCACAACTTCGGCGCATCCCAAATGGGCATTTCGACATCTGAAATTGCTATTCTCAATTATGGACTCCAACGCAAAATTTCGAACATCTGTAAACGGAGCTTGGCAGAGTGAGCAAGCGTCCAACAGTATCATACACGAGTTGCACGTAAAATGTCCCTTCTCACAGCTGAATATTGGAGGTGCTGGGAACTCGTTGCAAACAGGACACTCCATTATTCTCAGCAGCTCGCTGTCGGATATAGGCTTTTCAACTTCGCCCATTGATGATGATTCACTAAAAATCAGACGACAAGAATTATTAGAATATCTAAGAGTTAAAAGTTGGAGGGCTCTCTTCCTATACTGAAATACAAGATATCGGTTTTTAATTTCAGAAATAATTGCCATTTAAAACCCGGATAATTAAAAATAGCTTACCCATCCTTCACCACGTGGGGTTTCCTCCTGCCGCAACATGTCTTCAGACTTCCACATACCTTGGTGTTAACCAGCAACGGCTTCATAACGTCTGTCATGAGTAATAACACGCCGCGACACCAAAATGATGTCGGAGATTCCGACAAGATTGTCAATTGTCTTTTGTCAGGCTCAGTTTCCAAATCCAGAGACACTATAGCACTACTAGACTAAACTCAATTTCTTGTCTAAAATCAGTCGTACATCGCTTTTGACAACTTCCTCAATTGACAATTTGCAACGGAACCCACGTTAAAATCCTTATAAAAAGTCAAACAATAGAGGGAAGTGTACGTAAAATTAAGCCTTCTTCACAGGTAATTTTTCTACCTGTTTCTGAACTCTGAACACCTGAAGCTATTATAGCAAGCTGTGAAGTTGTGATGTTTGCTTTATTGCATCGTACTTTAATTACATTACAAGCAAAAGCAACAGCAGAGAACCGAGAACAAAACAATAATACACATATAAACACTCCAAAAAAGAGGATCAGACACACACGGAGCTCAGGGGAGACATGTGGACCAACCACAAAGCAGGTCGTAATGCATGTGAAAATGTGAATAGGATAAATCCATAACGTATCCCGCGAAGGCAGGCAGGATCAGCAGTTTATACCTAAAATCAAATAGATAACATATGATGATGATGATCATAATAATATTGTTGATGATGATCGTTCGTGCAGGTTATCCATCTAATTGATCAACAGAGAGCTACTACTACTCTATCACCACACTATTGAGTATTACTTTATTATTATTAGTTTGTATTCATTCGCAATTCATTATTTATGTTCATATAAATCATGTTAATTGACGGTGTGAGTAGATGTTTTTGTGTTGCAATTTAGTCAGTTTTTATTATTATTAATTTAAGATTAGAAAGGAAGGACGTTTGATTGAACAGGGACTAGTTACATGCTTTAATTGTGAAGTCATCAAAAAAACAAGCTGGAATTGGAAATATAATAATATAGTGTGTATTTGCTCAATCCGTTATTTCTCAGGAGGTGGAAAAAGCAGAGAGGCTTCTCTGGATGTGGGGCGTAGGTTGTAATAAGAGAGAGGAAAGTGTGTGTGAAGTCAATTTACTGCCGTTTTGATAAAGTTATGTTATTAATTAACACAAAGGTGCTTTATTGACCACGAAATTGTCCTACTAGTCCTTGTTGTTGAATATAAAGGTGTTTCTTGTGTTTAGCTCATAAGGAAGGGTGAGTTTATAATTATCACGGTTTTCTTTTTTTATGTACAAATCATACAGAAGGGGTGAGATCCCGTAATTTTTGATCTATTAACTTTTGTTGTAGATGGACACAGGGAGTTTAAGCCGAAACATCACCGTTCATAGCTGCGCTCTTGATAGCAGAGTGAAAATCAAGGTGTAAGTAAATACTTGGAGAAAGTTTACTTGTTTTTCGAGATACTAATTATTGGGTCATGTGTCTTGCCTCATGCCTGTAAGATTAAGTTGTAAGTATGTAGTCAATGCCAAAACTGTAAGTTAACTTGATTTGTTTCTTTGTTGTTGCTTTCTTGCAGTGGGTGTTTGGAAAGTCGCGTTAAACGTCCTGATTTTGAGAAATTGTTGGAAGATCCGTTGCTCAAATTTTCTGGACTTTGTTTAAACGAACAGAGTGCAGAGCTAAGGGTTGAATTACAAGTTTTCTCAAATAACCAACCTATATGTCTTCCTGTATCTACCTCGTACAAGCCTTTTACCACGAGATGGAAGTAAGATTTACAATTTAGGCTTGCAATGTCTTGAAATCAGTTTATAATAATTAAAACAATCTATGCTAATTAGAATTGTTAACATATTAGCATGCTATTTTGACTAGGGAGAAAAGACTAAATTCTTTGTTTATAATTCCTTGATCTCCCGTGAGAGAGGCTTAACTGTCACTTTTATGGACTTATTGTTTGTTTAGCTGGAACGAATGGGTAACCCTCCCAGTGCGATTTAGTGATCTTCCGTTGAATTCAAATCTTTGCCTCACAGTTTTCGACTGCGGAGGTCCTTCCAAGCAAATACCAGTAGGAGGGACTACGATACGCTTCTTTGGAAAAAATGGCGTGTTTAGACAAGTAAGTAAACATAGTATATAGTAAACAGAATTCAAATGCTATTTAGCTGCTTACTGGGCCACATATGTAAAGCGTGATAATTCGATATTTGAAGGATATTTCAAAATGATTTTCGCAGGGAATGATCGATTTAAAAGTTTGGCTTGCGCAAGTTGCTGATGGAAATGATCCGACCCTCACGCCAGGAAAGGGTCCAAAAGGCAATCGTATGTATCGACTAAAAAAGGTATCTTCCTTGTTCATGACATTTTCATATTTCAAGATTAATGCAATTCAGAATTGTTCTCTTTTGTTATTATTTTGCACAACTTTTTGTTTAAGTTGGCGAAAAAACATCAAATGGGGCAAATTGCAAAGGTAGACTGGTTGGACAGGTTGACATTCTGTGAAATTGAAGCCATTTGTGAGAAGGAGAAACGAGAAAGTGATTTTATGTTTTTGAATATCGAATTTCCAATTGCCGAATATTCAGGCGTTCAGGTAAAGTAGTCATTTTCAAAAGTATTTATTGCATTGTGTCATGTATGGTTTTGGTATGTAACTATGTAGTGTAGTGGCATCGGCATGGTGCACATGAGTTCGTTTCGTAAATACTGTGACACTAATCGTGAATTAATCTCTATTTGTAGTATGCCATCACATTTTATGAAAAGAATGCAGAAGATTTGGATGGTGCAAGTGATAGCAGGGCTCTACTTGGAGAAACAGTGTGGCTGCCGGACCATGAAATACTGCTGGTGAGTACAGTTCTTCTATTTTGAATATCAGGTCAGATAGATTTAGAGTAAGAATGGCATGCAGATTATTCGTAGGTATGTCACATTATAATGTTTAGTCTAGTACGTTTATACTAAAAGTGGCCCAATACTTCCTTTCCACAGCGAATAGCCTGCATAAATCTAAACTAATTAGGCATATTTTCCCATAATTATACATTATGCGATGTTGTGTATAGGTATTAAAAAAATATGCATATATCTCACCATACATGCATACTATAAGGTAATCTGTTTTTCAAGGAACCAGCTTGTCCCTCATTTTACTTATTTATTATGTTATTATCAGTCACTGACACATTTTTTAATTAGTTATGCTCGTTCATTCTTTTCGTTTTCATTATATAAAGTTTGATCGTGCTCCTGCTCTTACTATACTCTTTTGTTCAATGGATTACTGATAAGCACAAATGCTTGGAATTAACTTAATGTCGGTGCTTAATAAGAATAAGCAAATAGATCGGGAGTCAAAATTTAATTATTTTGGATATGCTATTCTTTACAAGAAACCATCATCAATCGGGAAATGAATCCATTGGAGCAATGAGACTTTAAATACCAAATTCAAATGGCTAAAAAGTTCAGAACTGGATTTAAATTGTATCTTAGAAGATACTTTCGTAGTTTGTGGAATTTTATTCGCTTTCGAATTATTGTATGGAGAAGAAAGCATACCGTGCATTCATTTAAACCTCGTGATTTATCATCTACTAAAGAGGTATATGATTAGGTTGAATCAGTTTCATTTTTCATTAAATTATTTTTATTATTTAATGCGTGTGTGTTGTTGACATTGTAGCTAATGCAGATCGAAATTGACGTGTATGTCTAAAGTCTAAAGTTTGGCTGCATTCTGAAGTCAATGACTCTGCATCTGCATAGTCTCTGCGCATGACAAAAAGGCCTTCGAATTTTTATTTGAAGTCTTTGTTCTTACGACATGGAAAAGAAAATCTCAGAGTCATTGTCTCAGTTTTATGCAGTTCGAGGCAAAAAGATTGTCGACTGTGAATGAGTCACGATCCATCAACATTGGCTGGAGATAACGTTAAACATACAAAAGAAATTATATCAACAAGTACCTATCGTTGAAGCTGTCCCATTTCCCGTTATCAGAAGCTAGATAGCTAGCCCGAGTCTGGAGTCGGAGTCCAATCCAAAAGTCATCTCCACTTGCATGGATCAGTAGTACATACATAGGTTAAGTGACAAAAGAACAATCGCCAGCACACACATGCCAGCAGAGTTTTGTGCTCACATAATCTGGGATGTGGGATGTTACAAGATCTAAACTTGGCCCACTTACAGATTTCCAGTGGTGTATTTTTTAGATTTTTTATTGATTTTGATTTTGATTGAGATTAATAATTCACGTTTATTAGCATTTGTTCATGCTATTAAAAACAAAACTTACAGTTTCATGTTTTCAACTGTGGAAACATTAGTTGAGAGCTGAACCAGGCGTTTTGTTTAATGTTTAATCCAATAGGATTCAAATGGATTAAATTGCATATGCAATATTTTGATAATGTGGTGTGATTACGGATATCCATTTGATTATACGGAGTTGAAGCATTTGGCACATTACGAATATTTATTTATGGACTCTAACAACAATTACAAGCGAAAGGTACACACTATATTTAGATTATAAAACACACAGACCAAACTAAAAAAGTAAAGTAAACGTGAATAAGACATGTGTATTGAGTAAAAACTTCTTGTCAAGTTCTAAGTATTTGTTGCAAGTGGGCTAAAACAATTATTATTTTCCAACTTGTTTCAGGATAACTTGGTTGAGAACAAACACCACACGTTATCAAGATGTACTCGAACGGGATTTATCGGATGCTGATCTGAAGCCAAATGCAGCGAATCGTGACCAGCTCAACGCTATCGTTAACTATCCACCAACGAAGCAACTGTCAGCCGAAGAGCAAGATCTGATATGGAAGTTTAGATATTATTTGAGCTCAAACAAGAAGGTAATTCGCGTTCGTGATTTTAACTATAATTGTAAACAAGTTTAGATAAACTTGAATGCGACAAATTGAAGCGTTACTTTGATTATATATGACATAATATACTATTGATGCTAATTATATGTTTCAGGCTTTGGCCAAGTTTTTGAAATGTGTAAAGTGGGAAATAGTAGGCGAAGAAAAACAAGCTTTAGAACTTTTAGAGAAATGGGCGCCTATGGATGTACAAGATGCTTTAGAACTTCTGGGTCCACAGTTTACACATCCACGAGTCCGAAGCTACGCAGTTCAACGATTACAGCAAGCACCTGATGAGGTAAACTTTACAGTTGAAGAGTTTAGAGTATCAATAATCGTACCTGTAACCAGTATTCTATTTTTATTTCTCACTTTGGCAGGACTTGTTATTGTACCTGCTTCAACTCGTACAAGCTTTAAAATATGAGAACATTGACTTAACGGAGTCAGTCGACTTTTCAACAATGAAAGATATTCAACAGTCAACGATATCGGATGAACTACGATCCACAGTTAGTTTTGGATTGTCAACGGAGAAGGATAAAGACTTCACACCAACTTCACCATCCCACATTATCAGTAGTATTGCTTCACCATCAAGTGGATTGGGTTCTGGAAGTGACTACATTAGCAATTCTGATGCATCAATCTCTTCCAACATTAGTGCTGTCGCCAGCACACCTGCTATTTCTGAAAGTGATCCTATTCCGGAAAAAGCAATGCAACCGCCAGATTTTTTGGGCCATGATAAACTTGATCTAGCAAAGTTTTTGATACATCGAGCCTGTGAAAACACCACACTTGTGAACTATTTCTACTGGTAAAGTGTCTAATTATACTGTATCAGAAAAAGTGACAGTATTATTTCATATGCTGAGGGGAAGTTAATTGTGTTGACTCCCTTTTTGGCTAATAGGTACTTGGTGATAGAATGTGAAGATCATGATGTTGGAGTGAAGCAAGATCAACGTTCAAGGGATATGTACAAGATTGTGATGCGAAAATTTATTCATGTAAGAAAAATTGAATTTACTGTGCAGATCTGTACTTACATATGTATCTAAATCTAAATAAACGTTTAAATATGATAATTTATTAATTTTTTTCAGTGTATGGCAAATGGTAAATCAGAGTGGCACAAGCGCCGAGAAGTTCTCTCCAGACAGCAAAAGTTTATTCTTAGGTTGGTCGACGTAGTGAAAACTGTTGCGAAGGAAAGCGCTAATAGACAGAAAAAGATGGAAAAACTACAAGCCCTACTTGCAGATGACACTTCCCATAAAATTATGTTTGCCAAATTCGATCCTCTGCCCTTTCCTGTGGATCCCGAAATTTATATTACTGGAATTGTAGCCAAAGAGTTAGTTATATCTTCATTTAAGCCTGTTTGTAATTGAAAAATTACGCACGATAATTTATATGCGAACTGTGTTTTTACCCTGTAGAGCCACTCTTTTCAAGTCTAGTCAAATGCCATGTAGGCTTACTTTTCTAACGACATCTGGGGAACCATATATAGCAATTTTCAAGCACGGAGACGATTTACGTCAAGATCAATTGATTCTACAAATGATTACATTAATGGACAAGCTTCTAAGAAAGGAAAACTTAGATCTAAAGCTTACACCGTATAGAGTGTTATCTACGAGTACGACGCATGGTAATGGAGTTTAAATTATGAGTAGTAATTATTATAATTCTAATCTAGGAACTAGGAGCAATTTATGACAATACTCGTTAATTGTTAATTCACAGGCTTCGTTCAGTTCATTCCATCTACTACCGTTGCGGAAGTTCTTGCTACCGAAGGAACTATCCAAAGCTTCTTTAAAAAGAATCATCCGTCAGAGAAAGATTTGTATGGAATATGTCCTTCCGTAATGGATACTTACGTTAAAAGTTGCGGTATGTGGAATAAGTTAAACACGACGACTTATCCATTTATAAAAAAATTAGACCTATTATTAACCTATCGTTATTTTCAGCTGGTTACTGTGTGATAACGTATCTTCTTGGAGTTGGTGATAGGCATCTAGACAATTTACTTCTAACTAAGGATGGCAAACTTTTCCATATTGATTTTGGGTTTATTTTGGGCCGTGATCCTAAACCCATGCCACCCCCTATGAAACTTAGTAAAGAAATGGTCGAAGCAATGGGTGGAATCCAATCTGAATACTATCAAGAATTTAGAAAGTTATGTTACACTGCTTTTCTTCATCTTAGGAGGTTAGTGAAGAGTTAAAAGCTGAATATTAATAGGTGTATTTGAATCAAGGTTATCCTTCTAATTTGATCTCATTAATTTCAGGCATGCAAATTTAATTTTGAACCTATTTTCTCTGATGGTTGGAGCAAGTGTGCCAGATATAGCATTGGAACCTGACAAGGCGGTGAAAAAAGTGTTGGATAAGTTTTGTTTGGATCTCAATGATGAAGCGGCTGTAAAGCATATGCAAGAATTAATTGACGTGTCAGTGACTGCATTCATGCCTGCCTTACTGGAACAAATGCACAAATTCACTCAGATGTTACGTAAATAATGTAATTGAATAGTTTGTTTAATCATTGATGAAATGACAGATTGCCTTAATATTATATTTTAAAAATGTAGTACAATGCAATCACAATTTGGCAAGCTTCTCATATGTATTCGCACGTTGTAATTTCATCGCTTGGCCGAATTTGACGCTTTTGATTGAGTGACTGTCGACTGTCCACAGTGTCTTTCACAAATTCAGTTGCATTTCTAATTATAGTGATTTTGATGGCAAGAAGGAGTAGTCGTAAAGGTTTATGATGATGCTCCGAATACGGTGGTAGTTTTTTACCAGGTTGATGTTACATAAACTATTAGGAGATATTACATTATGCGAGTGCGCGCTGCAACATTATTCGTTTCTTTTATTGAATAAAACACTACATTTAGTATGACGAAACAATGGATACAACAATGCAAATTTATTTCATAAAACTTTAACGCAACAATGCAGCTTTTCACTTTTATCTATTTCCTCAAATATTTGTTTAATTGCTTTAAAAAAAGACTGACAACTTACAAGTAACAGATGCAAATCATGCACCATTCCCTAAAACTCATTGTATTGTATTATAAGTTAAAACTAACTACAGATCGAGATACAGAAAAAAGATTACATTACAACAAAACCATATATTTGAAAGTCAACTGTCAACTACAGGATGGAGACTCTGACGTTTACTTATATACATCAATAGATGAATTGGAGAGCGTGTTCTCGCTTAACAAAATCGGAATGTTAGCGTCAGTAACGACCTCCAGGTCTTCGCATGGGAATGACACGGCTTGGAGGAGTGATCGCAATATCCAAATAGTCTCCAATCGTGAAACGAAGCTGACTCAGCGTTTTATTATCATCTGGCGTCTTCTGACCCGACACCGTCGTGCCAACCGAGCGGGCACGGTAACCTCTGAACTTGTCAGGATACACGAGGGAAAAATCAAAGACGGTCCCATGCCTTCTAGCATCCGGATTCACCTCCTTTACCAAACCTGATATTTCCTTCAGAGTTGCATCCATCCTGGAAACAGTTGGCCGTTCAGAGTTCAACAATTAGACAACAACTACACAACTTTATAGTTTACACATGTACCAAATCAATGTGTGTCTATATTTGATACATACCATGTATAAATCTGAAGCTCGTTTGCTGGAACGCTCCCATTTGAATACTCTTGAAGGGAATTGTGACGTCCAGTGCTGCAGAAGACGCGCAAGAGGAGTGGACAAGTCTGGACAACAAGTAGCACAAAAACAAAAACTGTAACATTCTCTCCACCCTCATGCTCCAGTAGCAAATTTAACAACTGACATGACATTAATTTATACAATAAGAAACACTTACCTTTTCTCTATCAATGGGCTTCTCCGTTTCTTTATTAACATCTTCCACAATAACCGACTCCAAAGTCGCCATTGGGTTGCAGGGCCAGGGCCAGGGTCACAACAACTTGTTTAAATAAAAAAAATGCAAAAAATGTCAGTCCGGTTCTGTGTCCAACTGATATCCGATAATAATATCCGATTCTCTGACAAATATTATGTTTACAACTGAAAAATGACACACAAAAATAGAGAAAATAAGTTGTCACTTTTGTTTATTTTCTTGGACGTGTGCTTAGGTATATCGGTCTCCCCACACGAGTGCGACCGTCGACGATGAATGAATGAAGACGAACCAGAACCAAATGCTATAAAAGCCAATATCATATTTCCGGGACGAGCCTGGGGCTACATAAGAATTCCAGGCTTTGTTCATGGGTAGAGCCTGAAGCGTCCCATGCTATTTTAGATTATTTGGAGGAGAAGGATTCAGTTGTTTTATCCAGGATTCCAGCAGGGATCCATTTGCAGAGATGAATTGAGAAATGCTATTTTATGAAGGTGTAAATGCAATCAGTTGCTCCAGAATCTCAAAAACGGCTATTTTTATCAACAAAAATGAGTTCCAATTTTTATTTTTCACATTTCCAAAGCCATAAAAGAATACATTACATTAATTACAAGTTGTATAATAATATTACATATTTATGCATTATGATTTTTAGTGGTTTTGCGTCGCGTACAGAGGTCGCACACAACTTAATTTGTAATGATTTGCATTTTGCATGTACATATAACTTTTTGCACAGTTTTTACATGAGTGATGTGATGTGTATGCCTAGTGAATAGCAGTAGCAATTTTAATTTCCTCTTTTTATATATATCACGTATATCATATTTATGCATTCGAATCTCTCTTTCATACCTGGTTTGTAACCTAATTTTTAGGACTATATGTACACGACGACGGGAAAGTGGGTTGTTTTTTAAAACCTAAAAAATAACATGGTGTGTGCAGACTTCATTTTCCGAGGTTCTTCTAACATTACGTGTACAAGATCATCATGATTCATGATTATTAACAAATAAGTTTAACAGCGAGTGGGGCATTAATTCGTCAATATACATATATGTTACATGTGCTCATTATACTGAAATTAAAAGGTTGTTCTTAATTTAGTGTAGCAATATAGTTTAAAGTGTTAGTGTTTAGCATAATGTTTTCTTAAAAATGTGTGTATACTTTATTCTATCTATACCTAGATTGACAGCGAGGCTTCAATGACGATCTAACTGATGATATTTAAATATTTCATGAATCAATCATAAATAAAATTAAACTGGAATGTTCGTGGGCTTTCATGTTTCTCAAGGAATTAATTTGGGATTTTGATACTTACGTATATAAATTATTACTACTTAAATGACGTACGTTTCGACACAAAGAGAAAACTTTCATAATATGGGATCATACATCACATCTTTTAGTTTTTTTTCATGCGACATTGCGTCTACAAAAGTCAACAATTTGAAATTTTTGAATGATGAGTAGCTACATTCTTAACTACTACATTAAATGTATCATATACTGTACGCAACAATTTAAGACTGCATTTTGTTAACAAGGAAAGCTTAAAATTTAAATTAAAATGATTTAGTATTAGTCCGTTGTATGTAGTAAATCGTAGAACTTGCCACAATTTCTTGTTACTCCATCCATTCATTTCCAAATTTCGGTTCCTGAGTTAACGTATGCTGGCTGTTGATCATGTTGAAAGTTGAAATGCGTATTCTCCTCCATTATTTCAGATTTCAGATCCTCCATCCATCTACCATCATAATCTAATTCTTTCTTTTCTCAAAACATACCATCCCGTTGTCCCAATAAATTAGCACAATCATTTACAACTTAACATTTAAGAAATTAGGGTTAGTGCAAACTGCAAATCAGCAGTGTTTAGTACCATTCCGCACATTTGTGTAGTGTAATACTTGAATATAATATATTGAAAATGTTAATCGAAAATATTTTAATATTTTGTTGGAAAAGCAAAGGTGACAAACATTGCCTTTTGCATTATAATCAATCTTTTTGATTGAACATTTTTATTTTTTTAGACCACCCGGTCCGTTTTGCTGGTTTTACACATGTTATCTTGTAGTACTCCGTGATGACTCAAATGCCGGAACTTGAGGTTCCCAGGCATATAATAATATCCAACTCCAAAAGCACATTACTTTGTAACGTACTATATATATCCTGTTACAGGATTCCTGTAGATTAGCTATATTATGATTCACTACAGATAGCTTTCTATTGATAAACTATTACCTATACGCATACACTAGTTATCGCATTAAAATTCTGTACTATACGGAAGTATAGTAGCAATAGGAATGTTTGAAGGTAGACAATACGTACATTTTCACGCAGGACAGGCCTCACATCTATTTAACTATAACGTTTAACTAGGCTTTACGTTACTGGGCATTTAAACTTCTACACCAGAGGCATGTTTTCATCTAATAAACCCCGATATTGTTGATAAAATAATATTAAATTCAGAAAATTATCAAGGTCCTTGTCCTGACATTTTAATGAAGCAGAAATAAAATACACTTTTTGTGCCTTTCTTTAGACATCTACGATAATATCAGGGGATATTGCGACATGTAATATTAGTAGGTAAATTATATGATAGTACATCAGACTCAGATATCCAACAGATCTCATCGGTCTGTTAAATTGCCCACTTGGCAATTTTAATCACGAAGTTTCTGCCATTCCGCGATTTGACGCCGAGGACATTTGAGAACCTCATTCCAGTGATGTGTCGCTGTTGGGGAAATTGCTCCATTGCCCAGCTCCAATCTGCCAATAACCTGTAAAATATTCAAAGACACTTGTAATAAACCCCTTCCTAGATTTAGTAGCTAAGTTGACAATTTCATTTTTATCGGCATTGATTTGGCTTTAAGATTCAGAACATTCAAAATAATTCACATTCGCAAACCAGATACACTGAATTTTACAAAGCCAGTGCCCAATTAAATTTAATGAGCCATTGTATCCCCCTTCCAGGATTTCCGTTTTATTGCATGCTTTTTGCTACACTTCAAGGAAACTGGGGTATTGTCATATAGCATTGAGATAGGTAATGGTTATTGTAAGATCGTCGTGTTGGTGGCTAACCAACCATTACGGGGAAGCAATATGTCCGTCGGTCCAAAAATGATGGTCTTTTAAATTCAAGACAGTTGGTAAGAGCAATGTAACATTGCAAAGGAGTACGTGAACCGTGACCAAAACTTCCGACCATGGAATAATACTTTGTTGGAACCCCCTTTCTCTCTTTCCCCTTGCGTTTACCCTATTCATCTTTTTGCACGACTACCAACTGCCATATAACTTTCTTAAACATGTAATCTTACGACTCTACTTTCAGCCCCTCGCCTCGTACCCCTGTAGATGCGGAACTCATTCCGTTCTGCACACTAAACTTGATCATTAACGAGCTCCTACCTCCATATTACGTGTTCACTGTTCACTACTTCATTGTTGTTCCTCAAAAGGAGTTGCTGGACGTGACTGTGGCTGCTGTCTTTCTACTATCCTCTGAAATACTTTTTGCACAGCTCAAGCAGAAAAGCGGTATATAACCGTAACTGTGAAAGCCCTGCTACGACCATGGAACCTTTTCCATTTTTAACAATAGAATTATCCCCCTGGGAGAAATATTGTGTTTTTGCGTCTTACCTCATTCTTGGTGACACGATCCCAGTCAAGAACCAAAACTTGTAGGGCAACCTTGTCCAATGTGCTTGACTGGGACGCTGCAGGTGGCAGATCGAATACAAACGACTCATTAAATACTGGATTTAGAGTTCTCTTTTTAATGTGGGTCTTCTTTTTGGCAATCCTTTGGCCATCATATAGCAAGTAGAGTTTCACATATGGATCAGCCAACCCTGTTACATCCATCTGGGGTAAGTTGCGAGCCTTGAGGACCACCACGGAAAGTCGGTTTGCCGTCGGTTGCCAACAGAGAGAAAGCAGTACTTCACCCCTGCCCTGGGTTTTCATCTGGAATATACCAATAATTTTTAGTCGTCAGCATCATAAAAAACAAATTAGGTTTGTTATGCTAACATCCCAGGAAATATATTGTTGAAAACGGGGAGGCGAGGCTAGTCAAGTTGGGCAAACAAATGAAAGTTTACGTCTTCGAATGGTGCTGCATCGCAGACAAAAGTAAACAAGAAAAAGTTTGAAAGAAATTACAGCTCCGTGTAGAAACACAAGAAAGTTTACTCTCATTTAGGGATAACGCTCAAGGATTTTTTACCTGGAGCGAACAAAAGTTATGAAAGAAGTCAAGTTATATATCAACAAACTTTGATTTGTAGCCTGCTTGGCAAATTTGCATACTTGAAAAAGTCTGAAAGACGACGACGGACAATTGAAATTCAAACTAACAAATATCAAGAATTTTAGACGGTGTACGAAAATATGGCTATAAATCAATGTTGATGGCAAAAGACAAACAAAAGAAAACTCCTCCCAATTATTTTGATTATCCATATGGTATTATTCATAGAAATACGAAATTAACTTGGGAAACCCCACAAATCATACAATTTCTAAGAAAACCACAATGCCTGTCACCAGAAGACACACCCGCGCCGCGTCTTCGGTAAAATAAATAAATTTTACCTTCATATTTCTTGGCTGAATGTCCATGCTGATTTCCAGTTGCTGGTTGTCATTTTTAGGTATCTCGACACTGGACAATTGGAAGAAAACTTCGCCAATGACATCATCCCGAGAAAACCGGTCAAAGCTCAAGACCACAAAATGTAGTGTCGTTCCCTGTTGTAGCAGACAAACACGAACGATATCTATAATGAAGACTCACTCAAACTCATTTTGCACTATTCTCCACGAAAGGTGAACAGCAGGCTTTCATACTGATATAAGCACATATTTTTTCTTGGTGGTGCTCACAAAAGACATTCATTATGCCACAAAGCAATTCATTTCCGTTGATTATATCCTTTTGCAATTCTATAAATTCAACAGTGTAGATAGAACATTCCATTCAGATTGGCATAAAGTCATTCAAGTGAAAGTTGCGGTTCGTATGTATCTTGCTGCCTAAAAAAATCGCTCCTGCCTTTGTACGACACACACTGGTTCTCTGAAAAAAGCTGAATGGGTGAAGTATGAACGATTTTATCGGACTTTTAGCCTGTGCGAATATTTCCCCATCTTTACATTCATTATTGATGTTCTCGGGGTTTTCAGTTAACGTATCACGTTCAAGAAACCACACCACTCTACTTTGCGAATGATTTATTTTTCGCAATGAAAAACACTCGATAGCTTGTAGTAGCAAATACGTTCTAATATGATGATGTGGTGGGGAAAGTAGACCAGATGAGCTCAACAATCAGTTAGATTCATTAAATGGCAAACTACGTCTCATATCACAGAATCACAGTAGTCGCTTTAACTACTCGCCTCTCGCATTCGTGCGTATAGCATGATGATATATGCATACAAGTCCAATTTAGCCAAGTGCTGCTGTGGAATATTATAACTCATGGAGAAAAGAAAAAAATCAATCAACTTGAAAAAATTGAACCTTGTTGATTTTCATTTCCTTCATTAGGCACATTAGAAGCCTCTTAAAGTACTTCAATTTCATATCACTGCCAATACCAGTGGTACAATGTCAGAGAAATAACGCGCAAGGAAATTCTCGTGGGGTAAAAGTTAATTTCTTTTGGGATGTAATAAAACAGCCGTTTATGTGCATCTCTTCATTTCAATTAATGATAGAACCTTATTTTCGTTTGACTCTCGGTCGATTCGGGCATTATATAATGCTTCACGTTCTTGATGATCATGATATTTACAAAGGAAACAGCAACTGATGTAATCTTTCTGAAGAGTAGGATTACACAAGTAATGTTAAAAATGCTCATTAGGAGAGCCTAGTCAAAAGAAGCTCTTTTATGCATTCCCAAGACTGGCTGGAATATGAGGATGAGTGCTTGTGATAAGAAGATTCCTCCTACCTCTTTGGTCATAAAAGTCAGAAACTATTAGTTAATATATGCTACATCGTCGTGCTATATATTTCATTACCAGAATTTGATTCGGTTGTAGACCGTAGAAGGTGAATTCCTCTTCGTACACGGGTTGTCTGGTGTGACGGAGAACACGGGTCTTGACACGTTGCTGTTTTTCAGGTAGAAGCATTAATTTCACGTATGGATCACAAGTCATTAGAGAGGTATCCTTGACAGGAAGATTTTCACATTTTACCACCGTAATCACCAGTGCAGCCTGATCTTCTTTGTAACTGCGGAGTAAAATGAAGTAAAACACATTTTAGCATAATAACTTTTCATATTATTAAGTACGCAGTGATTTCGACTACCACTCCTACTTCATTGTATTCACAAACCCGCTGGGCCTTCCAAACCTTTTTTTGCAATGAAATACAGAATCCTCGTGCAGATAATGAATCGAATGGACAGAGTGAGTGTGTGTCTGAGAGTCTATTATCCTAAATGTGACGGCATTAGATTTTTTGGAGTACCATGTGTGCTACGGGACACACACAATAACCTGGTTCAGTATGCATAAAATGTAAAAAAAAAAAAAAA
>JAANSN010000742.1:3159-47494 GCA_036850665.1 Dicranocentrus wangi
ATTATTATTATTATTATTATATTATTATTATTATTATTTACTGTACTCTGTTATATTATATTATTATAATTATTATTATATACATTATAATACAAAGCTGAAACTGTGGAGAGTCTTCTCGTTTGTCAAAAATACATTATATTATACAAGGAACCAATATCCGTGTCTGATGCTGAGCATTGTGTCATTTCGGTTTTTGGAAGTCTTCCATTACTTTCTCAGTCTCTGCTCTAACTAGCATCAAATTTGTTATTTAAATGTGTAGTAGCAAATTTTAATATAGACATAAGGACGTATAGTAAGATGAGTGCTGACGACGATGGGTAAGCATTTTTTTGAGGTAGTTACCTTATTTAATTGTTAAAACTAAAGGAAATGTACTAGAGCATCCCGTTCAGGACTTCCAAGGAGACGACATGCAGTAGTGGTCAGTTTTCAACAGCTTCCTACCAAGTTGTTTGCTTGCTTGAGATATATAAGTAGAAAAGATTATGACGGGATACAAAACAAATTTCAATTCGTTGATTGATGGACTTTTCACTGTTACGGCTTTCATGGTTCAAGCAATGAGATTTTAATTGAAAGGTAGCAACAACTGTTTTTTCGGTAGCGCTAACTGTATTTCATTGATTATTATTATTATTATTATTACTTTTAATTGTTATTATCATATATATATATATATATATATCAATGGATTATGTTTCGTAGTCTGTTTTTGTTTGCATGACGCTTGTAATATTCATCGAATCCATGCACATTCATATCTAGAGGGAAGCTTGTCAAAGTGAATGATGAAAGATACTTGAAAATCAAAAGTTCTATCAGAAAAACTGCTCGTTTATTGACTGTAAATAAACGATTATACATAATATATTGTATAGAAAAATATCATGTCTTCAAGACATTTCGCCATCTTCTACCAATTTCTATATAAAAAAATCTCTACAAACAAACCTACGAACGTTGCATGTGTATCATCATCATAACATGGCATCATATCATCATCATCATGTTTCGTCTCCAGCATTTTCATCCGTTTTTACTTAATCAACCTCAAAAGACGACGCATACTAGAAACTTAAGTGCATAATAAAAGTAGCTTTTTTTGTGGTGGATGGAACAGTTGTGTAACAATAAAATATGCAACTGACGATGAGCCCAGTCCAGAAAAATCTGAAAAAATGACATCATCAATCCACACACATCTTCTTATTCCACGCGACCGCATCATTCGCAAATTAAACTCGGCAGTCATGTCATGTAGTATAAGTATATAATATTGTGTGGGAAATGAGGAACTTTGCGACTGTGATGCTGATGCGTTTGTTGAGTGTTCTTAAATGCATAACGAACGAACGAACGAACAAACGAACGTGAATGATATAATGATGAAATGATCAGGATTAGGATGGATATGCGGATGCCTGCCTATATGAAATAGGGGTAAATAGCATTCGCCTTTATATCAACATTTTTGTTGCCCATGTGAAAAACCCTCGAGTTGCGGGAACTGAGCAGCCAAAGTTTTTTTTTTGTTGGTACATGCGAACATCATATCATAATGTCACAGTCACATGTAGAGACACAAAAACAACCTTCCACACTTTTTGGAGGAATAATCCAACCAAATCCAAAGTCGGACAGAATGTAATGAAATAAGATGATGATGATGATGCTTTTAAATTGTGGAGTTGCGGAGGACTGTTGACTGACAGTTTTGCAACTTGCAAAAAAGTTTGGAGGAAATAGGGGTCCGGTGTGGAAGAAGTAAGATTTTTGACAACACGTTTCCTCCTGTCATTACTTTTATTTCGAGTGTGAGAACAATGGCGATTGTGCCAGGTGGCTCGCTAAAGGATATTCTCCGGGTGTTCCCCAGGAACTGCAACTATGCCTTCGCGTACGGTTCCGCAGTGTTTTTGCAACAGGATCAGGCGCCGGGAAAGGTATGACAGGGAATAATTGTTACGAAAGTTTTGTATAATAATAATAATAATAATAATAATAATAATAAGTCGGGTGGGTTTTCTATTTTCTCTATTGGAGGGAATATAATATTATGTTGTATGTTGTGGAGGAGCCGAAGGCGACGATAAGTACTTAATTGTACATTTTAATTGGTTACTTAATGGATTGATATTTGATTAATTGAAAACTGATCATGTTTGATTTGTTGGGTGTGACAATGTTTCAGATGATAGATCTGGTGTTTGTGGTTGACGATCCAGTACATTGGCACGCTCAAAATTTGAAGCGTAACCCGCATCACTACTCCGGTTTAAAATGGTTCGGTCCAAAATTTATCGCAAGGATCCAGGAACAAATGGCATGTGGTGTTTATTATAATCCATATTGTACTGTGGAGGATAAGGTAAACATGAGTGAGAATAAAGGATCTTCTTGTTACAAAAAAAAAGTTTTATCTTGAATAACTTGATGTATTCCCTGATTATTTGCAGATAATCAAATACGGAGTCATTAGTACAAAGTCACTGGAAGAGGATTTAAAGATGTGGTCACATATTTACATTGCTGGACGACTTCATAAGCCAGTAGTGGATCTGATCCCACCTACAAGTCAATCATTAGCGGAGAAATTAAAGAAGAATCGAGAGTCTGCCTTAAGAGCTGTGCTACTCCAACAGGGCCACCAAACTAACAAATATTCGCTTTATCATGGAATAGCTGAATTGTCATATTTAGGTGCGTGAGAACTATCATCTTCCTTGACTCCCATCCACCTTTCCTTAAATCCATTCGTAGTTGTTGAAGCAATTGTAGGTTTTGTTTTTATTGTTGAAACCTTCTTATTAATTATTGTGACTTTCAGGGGATACGAGAATGCGGTTGGCTGAAAATCCTGATAAAACTAAGAATATTGTATTACCACTAATGAACGAATTTGATAAGATTTATATCCCGCTACTTAAGGAGTTGGATGTAAACACCAGGGTATAATATTTTATGAATACATTTTATGATTAAATAGTTGGCTAAAACTAGGCTGAGAAAATTGTTTGTGTAAAAGTTAAATCTTTTTGTAACCCTGTACTTTTCAGTTGACTGAAGACGGCGTAATATTTCAAGACATTACTCCTACAACGCGTTTTAAGAACTTAATGGCTCTTCCTTTTCCCGTCCAGGTAAACATTATAGACATGGTATTCATTCTAGTCATTCATGCATATTAAGATTTTACGTTGAATTAGAGGCGGTGGAATTACACAGGTTTGGTAGTTTACTTAATTTATTATTACATTACTGCGTTTTCGTAAATTTACAGAAAAGCTTAGCCCGACAACATTTTCATGATCCAAGATTTACAGACATCGAAGATGTTATGGCTGAACTGTCATATTTGCCATATCTTCGGTTGTACGTTCGTAACGCTGTTGCGGAAGTAGTACGAGGTTCAAGTATTGTACAAACGTTACAAGGAATTTTAACTGCTGGGGTGTTTAGATCAACTAAATACGCATTTGAAAAGCTTCAGAAACGTGTCTGGAAGAAGCCAAAACCTACACCTCCGAAAGATAGTACTTCTTCAGCACTTACCACCACCATAAGCACTACAGGTTCCAACAATGAAAATAAGAGCAATGAGAAACCCCCCAAGTAATTGGATTGGGAAATCTTAATTATGATTTACATGATAACTCGTCAGAATTTGCGCCTTGAACTACGCATTACGGACTGCCTTTCGCTTCGCGTCATTTCATATGTCATTTCTATGTTTCATTCAAGTAAGATAATTTACTGACCATGTGAATTAGTTAATAGATTATGATTATACAAATCCTGATGAAGTCATATTTATGTAACTATAGTTCGTGAGAGTTCAGTCATTATATATAATATAATATAGACTTTGTGATGAAATAGCGAATTAAAACGAAACTGAAAACCTAATACTAAAGCCAATTAGTTTGTCCGAAGGGTTCTTTGCTTCACCACATTTTTCTCCAGATACAGACCTTTTAGATTTGCAATTTAGGCATTATTATATGAGCATTTTACTACACACCACATGTAATATTCTTGCTTTGTCGTGCCTTTTGCATAGGTATGCCACTGACTTGTCATTTTGGTCGTTATGCGTAGGAAACGTCAGAGTTTGATCAATATGGCAGATGTAGTGAGAATTGTGCCAACATTGTGCAAAACTGCAAAATAGTACAAAGAAGAACGACATGAATTATGTCTTAAACTATAAAGCATTTCCAGTACACGCAAAGAACAAACTACTATCCCAAAACTTTTCCATTTATCCCTCCAACATATGCGCTTCCCTTGCAGTTGTTATCGGAACTTGTTATGGGTTAACACTCCGATATACTGTAAAATAGAACGAGCTATTCGATTTTTAACGGTTAAAACAGTTAACAAGCTATATTAAACATGTTATTATCAAGTAGAGATCATGGCTCAATCATCTCGAAATACTAGAAAGGGGTTAGATGGTCCAGTTTCGCCAAGATCTCCATACGTGGCAAACAACGGATTACGCGTAATAGATCGTACTAGTCAGTCAATAACTCTGACATGGTCGGTTGAGGAGGAAGTCGTCGATGGCGAAAAATTGGAAACGCCAAACAACACTGACGACAACACCGACTCGGTGGACACATCCTCTACTGACCAGTCATGCGAGTGCCGTGAGGAAAATTGGTTTGAAGTTGAAATGAAAAGAGGGGAGCATTCCGCAAGTTGGATTAGCATTTACAAGTAGGTGTATAAAATAGAGGAAATATTTGCAATGGAAAGTACGAATACAATGAGTGGCAGCTTTCTTTCTTTCTGTATTTCTATAAATCTGTAGAGGATATAGTGAAAGTTATGAGATTAATGGTTTGTCATCCGACTCCGTCCTAGTTTTCCGCTTGAAACGTCACAAGGAGGAAGTTTGGGGAACTGAGGTTGTCGCTTCTACCGAACGTAAGTGATGTCACAGGGCCAGAGTGCCATTAAACTTTTGTCATGTTATTACACTCATTAAATTTTGTTTAGCAACTCCGCCATCAACTGAGGACTTAAATCGCGCAGTTGAAATGAATTCCATATACCTTGTCTCACGAATTCTTGGCAATGCCAAGTATGTATTGCAAATCAATTTAATTCTTTCGCTAAAACAAGTTTCATTTGTTGCAACAATAACCACCAGTTACTATCCGATTATTTTCATAGACCAAGTCATTTGCGAAAAATACTGGTTGCTCACGACAGAAACGGGATGACGCCACTAATGGTTGCCTGCTACCACGGGAATATTGCAATTGCGGAAAGGCTAATCCGTACAGGGTGTAGCGTCAATGAAGTGTCCAACAGCACAAAAAGGACGCCTCTGATTTATGCTTGCATCATGGGAAAGCAAAATATCGCCGTTTTGCTTGATCAGTTTGGCGTGGATTGGAAGATTCGGGATAAGTAATTTTGCAATAATAGAATAAGCCTATCTAATTCACACATTTTATGAATGCCAGCCTGTATAATTTGCAAACTGTCTTTAACAGTTGTGGCTGTAATTCAATGGAATATGCCATAAATGGTTCTTACATTGGACTTGCCAAGCTAGCGTATTCACGATTAGGACCAAAGTCAGTTCACGAGAGGGATTCCTCTGGATGGACACCGCTAATGAGGGCTGGTAAATACCTACCTATATACATATTGCTAAAATGAGAGTAAATCCAGTTTCTACAAATTGGGATAATATAATATGTTGAGGAATGACAGGCTGACAAATTCTATTTGTTGTTGCGAAAGTAATTGTTTCGGGTAGCTTGGAAATGCTCCAGTTCTTAATTAAGAAAGGAGCAGATGTCAACGGTACAGACAGATGCAATAGCAAATCCGTCCTGATGGCAGCTATACTTTCTAGACGCGCAGCGGTTGTGAAGTTTCTCTTGGGGAAAGGTGCCAACCCCTTGCAGGAAAATCATGATGGGAAAAATTGTTACCAGATTGCCAACGGGATTAATTACAGAGTAATTACGTTTAAATAAGATCACAAGACTGAATTCTAACCTGGCTGAAGGCCATTTTCTTGAAAACAGGAAATTAAGGAGATACTGAACACCCATTTAAGCCAGGTGCAATCATCATCAACGACCAAACAGAGCGTTGTTGTTGAGCCAGAAGGAGGACAATCATAACATGACAAATATATATTATACATTTATACAATTAATATTTTAAGCAGTCATCCATATAGGTGCTCCTCAATTAACATGTCCAATCAATAATCGCCAAACCAAACTCAGCGTATAATAATAATCAATTTTTCTTCATATTCCTCTTCCCAAAATCTTTCTACGCATCAAGTTTTACATACCCTTGAGGTCCTTAATGACGGCATAAAATACCATCACTACACCATACCACCCGTGAAATTGAAACCGACATTCAATCATTTCGCATATTTAACACAATCTCATCGTCGTGTGCCTCTCCTTTGCATACAAACATCCTCTCTCCAAAGTATGCATAATAATATTCCACGTCAATCCACGTGTAATATTTGCAAAATAATGAGAAATTCCAAGCCAAGCCAAAAAGGCCCTCCAGCACCTCTACAAGCAAGCCTCCAAAATCTTCCCTGTTAATTCCTCAATTTACTACTTTCCACCACCTCCTCATGAATATCTTTTTTCATATAGCACATTCCATCCATCCACACACACACACACACACACATATTTCCTGACACTCCAGTCAGCCAGATTGGTCAATAAAATCATCGGATTACACGGTTGCTCGCTGCTATCTTTCTCTCTCTCTGAATATAATCCATGCATTTTTCGGTGGTTTCCGGTCTTTCTCGAAAATCATCTTTTTATTGCACCACCACCACACCATCACCACCATCACCACCGGTTCCAGAGGAAACATAAGGCCATCTAAAGCATTTTATTATTTTCATTTCATACACACATAGCCCAATTCTAGATTCCCAGATCCTGACGCCAGTGAGCACGAGCACCCTAGAATTAGACCACACACACAACCACCACCACATTCATTTCCCATATATATAATATGTCAAATCAATCCCAAAATTTTCTTTTTTATTTCATCTCTCCTCGCTCTTCTTTCACCACCACCACCACCACCGCACACGACCCTTTTTACATACGACGACTCTTTAGCAGTCTCATCCTCACAGAGTGAGAAAAAAGAATATTGAAAAAAACCCGACTTTGCCTGCCTGCATATACCACAAAACATCTCTCACGACGACTCCACGACATCCCTTGTTTGGATGGAGGACTTACTACTTTTTTTGGAGTTGGAGGAAATAGTGCGATTCCTCCATGATATGATACACACGACTACGACGGTCGGTCGGACAGAGAGAAATGCAGAGAGAAAGAGGAAACAGCGTGTAAGTAATATAATGAACGGGAATTGATAGTCGTCGTGTGTGGAGGAGACTTCCTTCCTTCGTTGTTCGTTCCGTATTTTGTTGTTTGTGTTGTACAATATATATAATATATAAGTTAAGTACTACTAATATAATATGATGCATAAGAAGAAACCGTATTTTATTCATCATCAGATCATGGATCATGGAATGAAATCATTAATATATAAATAAAAAAAGACGATTTTGGCTCAGGTTGGTTGGTCGGCAAGTTGAAGAGAGGCAAGTTTGGCACGCTATTTGACTTTTTTAAGCTGTCTAAAATACACAAACACAAAAAACCCATTTTTGTACACTTCTTGTGTAGTATTTACCTACTGAGTTGGCTGCGCATATGTACGTGTGCGTGGATTTTATTATTGTGGGCACTCTGATCTGACTGATGATGATGTGAGCTGTTGTGGACGGACACACAGACAGACACAATGAAAGTGTGTGTGAATTACTTACTCTTACTACTTTTTTTTCCATTACTCTTGTCAAAAACTCTGATGAGGAGCATACCTACTACGCGCAGTATAGAGGTATAAGAAGTTGGTATTTTTTTAGTCATCCACACATCCACAACTAATATGTACTACTACGCTCGCAAAAATTATTTAGCATTTTGACTTAAGCTCACCACAGCTCAAAATAATCATAATTTAATAATTATCCAGATCGTTGCGTTGTTGTTGGTCGTCGGTAATTCTGGATTCTGGATGGAACAAAAGGTTGGTGTTGGTGGTGGTGTTACATATACCCAGATGTCAAAAAAGTTGATGTATGGTGGCGGCCACAAGAGTTTAAAAAAGTGTTTAGGATTTATAATATAATTAATAAAAATTATATATTTTCGGTTTCCATGGTTAATGTGTTGGAAGGAAAGGTAGCAGGGAATAATAATAAAAAAAGGGAAACAAATTCCGTGTAGTTTCGTTGTGGGTTAAAAGGGTTCTGTCTGGAAATCATCATGGTCAATGGTATTGTTGCTGGTGGGCTAGACAACAGCTGAGTCGGCAACATTCAAAAGTAAGGACAAATAAGTACTTAATAATAATAATAATAATAATAATAATAATAATAATAATAATAATATAGGCTTCATTAAATTGGTTTTAGTTTGCCAAGATGGGTATATAGTGATTAGGGATTCAAGTGACCAAGTGATGTTTCATGCTTTGCTTGAATGTCTTTTAAAAACAGAGCTATCATCAATGAATCTATGTATTATAAAAACTTGATTATTTGATGCTCTCTCTGAGGGCAGATAAGTCTGTGAAACCTGTCGTAGTGGGCTTTAAGCTTAAAAATCAATTTACTTATTTAATTGGAAGAACAGTTGAGAGTTGGGTTGTAGGAATCAATCAAACCTTCTTCAGCATCATTTGACATTATCTTTATTTTAGCCACTTATTAAATGCATATCTTTAGCAGCACACTATCCGAATTTTGAATTTATAGAATACCCTGATTTGAATGAAGGTTAAATAGGAGAGTTCGGCGAGACAATTGTAGGATTTACTAACTACATTCAGCATTTTTTCTTTGATGACTTCTTATCTTTCATCCTGACATGATGTGTATGTTTTTTGTATGAAAAAAAGCAATAGAGTTAGACAGGAATAGGAAGGAATATGAGCAGAAGAGGAGTAGTATATAGTGTTGCAAGCATGTGTCTTGCATAGATTACATATTACATCCATATGATGATGTTGGAATCCGTATGTATTGTTTTTTTTAATTGCTGCAATCTGTAGTTCATGCCACATAAAACTTAATTGTTTATAGCAGATGCCGGTCTCCATTCCAATGCTTTGCTTACAACAAGTAAGAAGTACACAGAGTGGCAATAATATAATTTGAGAACAGAGTCGCAAAACAACAAGCAGCCGCACGCAGCCGGTGAAAAGTGAAATTGCAGTTATTACAGCTCCATTTTGTCATCTACTATTTGCATTGTACATTTAAGCAGCTGAATTATGTATTGTTACCTGTTTACCAAGGATGTACATAATATTATTCTCAGCTCCAGTTCTCTCGTCTCTCTCTCTCTCACTACTTGTGTAATCTCCGCTGCCTGATGACGTTCTTTTTGTATGCGGAGGAACTGTGTTTAGTGTTAGTAACTTGGGTGGTGTATGCGTATGCAAAAATTTGATAGGTTTGGGAGGAATTCATTTGTATTGGAATAGGATGAGGTGGAACAGTTTTAATTTGTAAAGTCTCCCAAGATGATTTATAATACCGCTCTCCTAAAAGATCCTTTTTGTGTGTTTTTGGTTATTTGCAGAAAACTAACTCGACAATTCGATCCTATACTTCGATCGGAATTTAAGCCAGAAGATATATACGTAGATAGAATCCAATTAATTGCTTCAAGGCTGAAACCATTATTACTTCCATATATATATTATCTCACCGTGTATACCGTCCTGTGAATTCGACAGTCGTCGTTTAACTGCACCCGACCGACTAAACAGGGTTGATCACACATTGGGAGAAAAAAAAGCTGGTCGGATACGATCTGCGTATTGTAATGTAAATGTGCGGAACGAGCGGCTTCGTCAACTCTCTAAAAGTCAGCTTTTGCATTTACAATAATTTCTACTGCTTCTGATACTAGTATGGCAACTGATAGTTCAGCTTCGTCACCAGCCAACGAAAAACTTATATCTGCCTTACAAAATGACTTGAAAACATTATCACTTGAGACGAGGAAGAAACATGGGTTTGTCAAGGATGCCTGTGAGGAGGCAATTGCCAAAATTCGGGGGGCGCAGTCATCCCCTAATAGCATGGCTTACATAACTAATCAAGCTCTTTATCCTGTGATTCAAGGATGTGACACAAAGGATCCAAAGATTGTTAAGGTACTTAAGTTGACCAAAAGTAAAAGTGTCAAATTTATTTAACGTGTGTATTTCAAAGAGCAGAATGTAATGCTATTTTTTTTTTTTTTGAAAAATTATAGCTGTGTCTACATTCTATTCAAAAGCTCATTACCGGTGGATATGTTGATGTGAAAGGAGCTCGGTCAATTTACGAAACGGTTGTTGTTCTTTTGGAATGTGGGATCGAAGAAATCAAAGTGCTGCAAATAGTTACTCTTTTGCTTACCACAAACAACATTGTCAAGGGGGATGTACTGGCAAAGTGCCTGGTTCTCTGCTTCCGCCTTCATTGTTCTAAAGACATCACTACGGCTCACGCAGCAGGAGCCACAGTTAGGCAGCTTGTATCTTTAGTATTTGAAAGAATAGACAAAGACAGTCCAGTCACAAGTAAGAAATAATTAAGGCTCATCACCGAGGAGAAGAGCAAAATGTATTGTGTCAGCTTATACTGACAATTATGCTGACATGACATTAATTTTCAATGTGTTTAGATGGCGAATTGAGTGCAGAGGCCACAGACGCATATTCACTATTCCAAGACCTTATATTTCTAGTAAATGGAGAAAAACCAATGTGGCTTGTTGGAATTTCCGAAATGTTTCGCTCGTTTGGCTTGGAATTGTTGGAGACAGTTTTGTTCAGGTTCCCATTTGTATTTGTCAAAGTACGCGAAATAAATGCAAAATTAACAATGCAATCACGTATTGAATCGATGTATATATAGATGTACGTATACATATGCACTAAATTAATATGAATCGTAATTTTATCTTCTAGTACGACAAGTTTGGGCTACTTCTTAAAGAAAGGGTTTGTGCAATGGTGATAAAGCTGTTTTCACCAAACGCCAAGTTCAAAGCCACTCAAGCGCAACAAGGACAAACTGCTGCCGGTGATCTTCTCTTAGACAAACCATTTTATCCTACGTCCGTTAGATTGTTACGAATTGTGGATATTCTTATCAATAAATACTACACGTTGCTTGTCACGGAATGCGAGATTTTCCTGTCACTTCTCGTCCGCTTTTTGGATCCTGACAAGCCAACGTGGCAGCGGTGCTTGGCCTTAGAAGTTTTACACAAGCTCATCACTTCCCCTCAGCATTTGTCCAAATTTTGTCGTTCATATGACTTGAAACCACACGCAACAAATATTTGCAAGGTATATATACATAGTTTTTGTCGTTGCTCATTTGTCGTCGTTACACTAGATATTGTGTTGGGTTCACGTTTCTAAATAACCACTATTCTTGCGTATTAATTTAGGATATGGTAAATGCTCTTGGAGCCTACGTTCAGTCTGTATTTGCCAATCCCATCGGTGCAATGGCAGTTTCTTTAACGACCCAAACTGCCGGAAATGTGCCTAATGCAAGTGCCACCACCAATCCAGCAAATGGTCCTGCCAATAATGCCAATGATGCTTCTACCATAGGATTTTATTTCAGAGGAAGTCTAGTCCCCTTGGTCCAGGTGTACCAGCCTTCTACGCCTAAACCTCAATTGTACGTTATTAAATAGTTTTACATTGGGTCGTGGCATTTGATTAATGTTACGTTTTAACCAATCATTTATTTCTCGCGTTGTACTTTGACACTTCCAGAATGGAACTTACTGATAAGCAGGAGCCACCTGCATTCGCAACCAGTGAGTCCTATGGAGTGGCAATTTCGTTTGCGTGCCTTTCCGATTTCGTTCTTAGTTTAGTACATATTGACAAAGAAATTCAAGAAGGCCAACAAGAAGGTATTCATGATTTTGTATTTGAAATATACGAAGCGTTGACAAATTTCTCCTAGATGAGCTCCTTATATTTCTTACGTTGATTCAAATAGATGCAGAGGTTTTAAAGCAACTTCTCTCGTCAAGTTGGCCAGGATTGCTAGCAGCTTTAAATTTATTACTTGAAGCAAGGTAAACCAAATTGCACGAGTTAAAATAGTATGTAAGGCAGCGATCGAGTTGTTAATAATTAACAATTAACCCTTTTATTCACTGTGTTTAGCATCGATGATAGCATAACCGAATCCATTTGCGAACGTTTGGTGGATCTAGCAACGTTAAGTGGCAAAGCATCATTGCAACAGTGTAGGGAAGCTACGGTTTTGTCATTGTGTGTAGCTACTCTTCCTCCACATTACGGATACGCAGTTCTAAAAGGGACAATCGGTCACGGTGAAAGTCCACATCCCATAAGTTATTCAGAAATGGACAATGGGAAACAACAAGTTGTCCATGTTGGTACAAGCGTCGTTCCATCCTTGGCCCTTCCTCCAAGTAATTTGTCTAGCCTTATAGTAATCCTTCACTTGACCCATAGACATTTGTCCAGTATCACTAACAAATATTGTTGTTTTATTTTAAAAAAAAAGGTTTGCAATCAACACCTGTGATGCTCACCAAAAAGAATTTGCTGGTGACGCACTCCGTACTACGTTTATGCTTAGAGTCTGGCGCCATACTGCTTACATCGTGGCTGACAGTTTTAACAACGTTGCAGCACCTTTGTTGGGTGTGTGGTATTGTGTCCAAATCCTCCACCGACTTTATCACGTCTCATACAACTGGGAAACCGGCGGCGGATGGAAAGCAATCAAATTCATCTAGCAGTGGCTATGAGAGTCAGACTTCTAGTATTAACAGTACCACAAGTGGTTTCAGTGCAGGAGTTAGCGAACTGAGTGTGACTGGTTCCGAAAAGCTGGCCAATCGCAAGTCACTCAAGGGGTCAAACGGATCAGTGGGTTCAAGTGGTGGTGTGATGGGAGTTGTTGTAGACTTTGTCAGTTGTCTTTCTCATGGAGTTATGAGACTGATTGAAACTAGTGTATCTCTTGATGATGTCAGTCTGCACCATGTCATTAACGCACTAACCAATCTATCACAGGAAGCAATGGAAATCGCGTACTCCAATCGAGTAAGTAAATACAATAAACCGGCCACTTATTGTCAATAACTTCATTTGCCTACCTGTGCCGTAGGTTCACTCATGGTATTTATTTCTGCTTTCCAGGAACCATCCTTGTTTGCTGTGGCAAAGCTTTTAGAAATAGGTCTAGTAAATCTGGACAGGGTAGAAATATACTGGCGTCCTTTAACAAATCACTTGCTTGAAGTCTGTCGCCATCCTCATATTCGAATGAGGGAATGGGGCTCAGAAGCAATCACATATCTAGTACGCTCTGCGCTACTGCATGAGGACACTGAGGACGAGAAAGTACATCAACTCCTACTTTCGCCTCTGTGTGAATTATCTTCAATCCCCCATAACGATGTTCGCAGTAAGCAGCTTACAGCGTTGAGCCAAATACTGCATTGCAAAGGAGATAAGCTCAAAAGTTCTTGGCCGTTAGCAATTAATATTTTAGGGGATATTTACGATAATCATAGGTAACTTTATTGCAAAATTTATAATAATAATAATACTTACCAATATTTAATTAACATATCTCAGCATACACCTTATAAATAAACACAGTTTGTATACATTTTACAGCGAAGGTCTGGTACGAACTGCATTCCAGTGCCTTCAACTTGTTGTGACCGACTACTTGCCAGTGCTACCTTGCGGCTGTATTCCTCATGCCATTGATACAGTCGCAAAGTTTGCTAGACAGAAGCAAGAATTAAATGTTGCCCTAAGTGCAATTGGGCTAATGGTAAAGATTGTGGAATCTAACAATTTATACATTTAAAATCGAATACGGAAGAGCACTTACCGGTGATATATTTTCTATTTTTCAGTGGAATATTGCTGATTTCTTGTATCAGAATCGAGCCCGAATTTTAGAAAACCTTACGCCAGACATATCTGTGTTCCCTGATTTTCCTGGGGTATCGGAAATTCCGCAACTAGACCGGTTGTGGCTTGGAATATATCAACGACTAGGTATAGTCTTCAATTAATTATTTCTTTGATTCAACTTATAATTATGTAGCTCTAATTGTGCCTACTCATACTATTGCATCGGTTCACAATTTTAGGAGAATTGTGTATCGACGAAAGACAAGCTGTTCGAAAGTCTTCCGGCCAAACACTTTTCTCTACGATATCGGCACATTCCGCTATTCTAAATCGCTATTCATGGGACTCTGTGATGTGGCAGGTTAGTACTGACAACGTTCTAGGTTGGGCATTTCATACTTTATGTGTACTTTTTAAATAATATAAACAACGATTCGTTATTTCAAACAGGTTCTATTTCCTCTTTTGGAAGCTGTGGAGACATCATGGAAAAATGCAAGCTGTGAAAAAGTTGATGCTCAGAACTCTCTGCTGATTCATCATTCTAGAAATACCGCACAAAAGCAATGGGCCGAAACTCAGGTAAGCGAAGCGATTTTTTATGCTCACGAACTTTGAGTAACGATCTCATACCTACTTACTTATTTCAATGATTTCACTTTTTTAAATATTAGGTACTGGTTTTGAGTGGGATTGCCAAAATATTTTCCGTAAAACGCCAGAGTCTGTTAGAAATAAAAGACTTTCCCAAGGCTTGGTTTTTCTTCTTACAATTCATGCAAAATGGTGCCATGAGTAACAATGAAGAAGTGTCTTTAGCTGCCCTGAAATCATTCCAAGAGTCATTGCTAGCTCCGCAAGATTTCGATGGCAAAGGTAAAAATTAAAATTTACAAATTAATTTCAGGTGTCGCCAATATAATGCTTACATTTATGTGCTTATTTAAACCCTGTATTACAGAACCCGAAGAAATGTGGACGAGAAGTTGGCTAGTCTATTGTGATATCGGACAAAAAGTGATTTGTGAGCAAGGAGCTCACCAACACTTTTTGACAGCATATGTTACCATTTTCCAGTATTTGTTCCCAGCCTTGAAACCAAAGTACAGTTTTTACCAATTAATGACTTTTCTCTTGTTAGTTCTGGAAATGTATCATGGAGTTAATAAATGTTTAATTTCTGTATTGTTATAGATTAACTCTAGAAGACATTGCTATGGTCAATAAAGTGTTTTCGAAATGCCTTCTGGTGCCACTTACGGCTGAGGGAGCATCTTCAATAATATTTTCATCTAGTGACAGTGGAATGACACCATTACAAGATCAAATTTTCAACGCGTATGACATTATCATTAAGGTAATTCGATTCAAATTAAGTAAGATAATATCCCATAATAATGCATTTGTAAATACGTGTGGCACATTACACATTGCCATTTTGAATTCACAGGAGTCGGATGAAAACCCTCAGCTGAAAGTGCTATTACCACCGGTTATTGTTCAGTTGATCGACTTTGGTGCACATGCAGTTCGCTATAGTGCTAATGTTAAGGTCATCCCCCTGGTATTAATTTTGAACTCTTACCAAGGAGCTGAGGAACTATAATTCTCAAAAAATAACACGTCTTGTAATTATTTTCATCTTCTTTTCAATTTATAGGAAGGGGTAGTACCAAACTGCATGGAATTTGGTGTCAAGTGCCTGAAGAGGTCTTTGAGTGTGCTAGAGCAGATTTGCGAAGAAAGGTTTGTCCTAGAGTCTGACATGTTTAGCCAGTGCTTAAAGGTAAAATTAATTTGCACCATTTGCTACTATGCCTACCTATGTATTTATGTGATAGGTTATGACATGCATTTCACTCTTCATATTTCACAAAATTTTCCAGAGTTTTCGTCCAATTCTATCATCAAGATTTCAGAATGCCGAAGGTGCATGGAGAGAGTGTGCCTCACAATTCTTTCTTGCCGTCCCATTGATGGTAGAAAGAAAGCCAAAAAGTACAGACTTTTGGGAAGAGCTAGCGAAATGTGCCCAAGACTTCCTCTTCTTCACCGGAAATGGAGAGTGGATGACCAAGAAGGCATGGAAGGATGAGAAAATGGATGTACGAATGGTCACGTTGCTCAAGGAGCTGGTTTTTCGCAACGATGGGTTCTTACCTGCCCCGTTTTTGATTGAAGTAGTGAAAATATTTCATCGTGGGTCATGTATAAACGAATACGGTAGGAACTACGAACCAAACGTTGCCGTCATAAGTCACAAATAACATTGCTGGGTTAAATTCAATGATGTTTATAAAAGCATACTTTAATTTTTTTAAAGATGGGATAAATGTTTCTGAGCGAGAGGAGTTTGTTCGTTTCTGCTTCTCTTCTCTTCTTGAGTTTGTGCTGAAAGGTCCCAGTAATGTTTCTGAGATTGTTGAAATGCAAAGCGGAGACGACGGGAAAAAGATAGCCGTTCTGGCTCTTTTACAACGGTTTCAAAACATTTTGCTCAATTATAAGGATTACGTTAATCACAACTCTCATATCCCCATCCAAAGGTAAGGCTGAACTAACTCCAATAAACGAATATGCACAATTATTTTGAATGTGGCAAAAGAAAGAAGCAAGATGGTACAGGAATTACTGATTTTGAACAATTTTAATTATTTGTTGTAGACACCGTCTAGCAGAAATGAATTTTGTGTTAAGAGCAATCGCTTCACTTATTGAAAACCTTAAAGCAGCAGATCCAACACGTGGTAAACATTTACATATCGTTTCGAATTGCATGGGCCCTCAACTATAGTTTCCCTTAAAAGTACAGTTTTTACGTTGATATAGTTGCAGGCGGAACTTGGGAACATATAATTGGTATCTACCCAGACCTTGTCGCTATCGTTGGCCTGCCTGGCGTCGACGCTTCAATCTCTGTGGCCCTTAGGGATGCCCTCATGGCATATCGTGACTTGCTTCAACGTCCACCGGAAGCTAAAAAGTAGCAGACTAAAACATTATTTAATTATATTTATATCATATACATATACTAAATGATGATAATGATGTCGAGTGAGGATTTAACATTTGGTTGTGTGAATGGGTAACTTATATTTACATACAATACGTTTGTTTTATGTACTGATTGTCAAAGATGAATTTATTGTATGCTTACAGGAATTTTATATTTACACTTAGGACATGGTTGTCCTGAATCAATAATTGTGATTTGAAAATTCGATATTGTATTATACTGTACAGCGCGTTGCAGGTGCGTACCACCCCCGACAAAGTTGCGTCCTAGGCTCAAATTGCCATCCGACCACATTCCGTCACGACCGCCGTAATATTCCGATTTTCGTCCCGGCCACATTGGCCCCGTCTAGAATGTTTAATTTGGACAATGTTAGGTTCGGGCTAGGTTCAAAATGAATTAAATTGCTTATGCAATTATAATATTAAGTAGGTTGTGATGTATGCATTTATCCATGTATCATTATTATATTAATTAATTTCTACCGTTTTGGGTAAGAAAGGGAGACTCTGGGCGGAGGGGTGAGAATTTATCCGCTTGGAATATGACCGGGACAAAATATGTAGTGCGTACGGGCGGAATTTGATCTCTCGGCGCAATTTGGTCGGGGTGGTATGGGCCTTCACTCGTACAGCGAGTATCATCAAGATTCCAGATGTCAAGGTGCTAGACTGTAAAATCATTGTGTACATTTTAAAGCATGCAGATCTTGTACATGTACCTGTATTTTGTCTGAAGTAATAAAATGAATTGTATGCATAAACTCGTGATGTAAATTATAGCTTTTGTTTGGCGTACAAATTATTATTATTATTGTATTTCTATTTACTTTTTATGAGTCATCCTATCCTATACCTGCCAAAACATTTGCAACATAACATATATATCTATTAAGACCCTAAACTAGTTTTTGTCTATTATTATTATGGCTACGTGACACGTGATATGTAAGTAATGCATGTCCATAAACTTCGTTTCATTTTCATACCTTAATATTAGTAATGGATATTTTGAAAAATGAGATTCCAGCTAGTAAAACAAGGTTCTCTACACATTACGCATGCAAATCATCATGGAATTGATTGTGATTGTGAGCTGCTGGTCTATAGTCGAAATGTAATGCATATATACTGTGTGTGTACTAAAGAAATACGAGAACATTATGCTGAAAGCCGAAAAGCCTAGTTTCAATATAGTTGAGGAGAGGGACTAATATTTATTATAACTCTAGTTTCATCGCCAGCGTCGTCGGAAAGAGTTGTTTTATCGCCATCCGTACTGCACATTGCCCTTTTCTTTGCTATTTCATACTGGAAGGAAGTATTATCGCAAATATATGGTATGTAAATCAATCTGCTGTTGACAGTGCATTGCATTGCTTGTGTTATGGATACACTGACGACTGACTTGTGTTGTGCCGATTCGTGTTTTTTATGAATCATAAATGACTTGAAACAGCTTTATGATGAGCATGAGTGAAAACAAGCTATATATTCAAGCCCACGATAAAATTCACTACTGCCGCAAGTTGCAGATGTAACTAAGCATGAACTATCATTACAGTCAGTCAAGCAAACCGATACGGGATGACAACTTTGTACTGCACAATTTCTGCATGAATCCATGCCAGAAATTCTAAATTTCATGAGTGGTCCACACTGTTTGCTCGACAGACGGCAATTGAACGAAAACTAAAACTGCCAAATTACACATTTTCAATTTTCTATCGACTTGTAAAAAATTTCATGGTGTAAGTGTTGTTGCGCAAGTTGCGCTGTCATTTTTGGCGTATCATCAGCTTGAAGAAAGTGAGGCATCCGTGTATAAAATAGAGTCGAGTTGAGTTTATTGACCATTTGCTAAACCTGTAGTCTGAAAAAAGTGTAAATTGCATTTCCACCAGAAGTCATGCATATCAAAGCATTACTTGGAATCTTCTTATTTTGCTGTTATTCCAATGTCGACGTGTTATCCTCTGGAATTCTATATCCTCAAGATTCCGAAACAAGGGAAGTAAAATCCTTGGATGGTATATGGCAATTTCTTTCGGATGACGCTGGAGCAGCAGGTCGTGGGTTTCACGAGAACTGGCATACGAAGCCATTGTCTGAGGTGATATAATATGCATGCATAACATTTCAAGTATCTCCTGAACTACTTCATTAAGCTTAGTTTTGTTTTATCTAAAAGGTCGGGAAGGTGGAATTAATGCCAGTTCCCAGTAGTTTCAACGATATAACTCAAAACAAAAATATTCGAGACCATGTCGGTTGGGTGTGGTACGGAACAACATTTTGGGTGCCAAAACGCTGGCGCACGGACGATTGTCGTGTATTCTTGAGATTTGGCAGCGCTAATTATCACGCTGTTGTGGTAATTATGTTAATTTGCTGTTTAACATTCATCATATTTTTTTTCAAATGGATGCAATTTTAATCATATGAATTTCGCGAATTTCTTCAAGTGGGTGAACGGGGAGCACGCAACGAATCACACAGGTGGCTACCTCCCATTCGTGGCAGATGTAACTAAGCTTCTACACTACGGACAAGAGAACTATGTCACCGTTGCGTTGAACAACACCCTAGATTATCATACAGTACCACAAGGGACATTGCATTATCCTGCCGATAGGTCCAGGTAACAACTGTCATTATAACTGACTGAGATGTGAAATACGTGAAACACGGGACATACCTACGACATTAGGCTAATAAATAATTGATTTAAACGTGTTGTACAGGTATCCCGAAGGCTTTGTAATTCAACAGTACAACTTTGATTACTTCAACTTTGCTGGAATCCATCGACCAGTATATTTGTACACAACTCCGGCTTCCTATATTGATGACATCACTGTTGTTCCAGAGTTCCAAGAAAATGGGAACGAAACCACAGGTGAGGAATTAAGAGGAATTCTTAGAAGACATTAATATAATGAAATGTTCACAATGGGCACACAACGCACAACTCAACAAATGTCTCCGATTTTGAATATTTTTAGGAGTAATTAACTACACCATAAAGCTTCGCCCAAGCTACCCCAATACTTTTCCTACTCAAGGCTCTGGCACCAACGGTCTGGACTGCTTGGTGGCCATTCGTGACCACAAATATCGTAAAGTAGGGGTTGGTCATTCCTGCACTGGCTCAATCAAAATCCCTAATGCGCAACTTTGGTGGCCTTATTTGTCAGCCCCGAAAGGACAAGATGCGGCATACAGATATACCCTGGAATGCTACCTGACAAGTTCGAATGCAAGTTTTGAAGGCGACGTATACCGACTCAAGTTTGGAATACGAACAATCAAAGTTGCAAATGACACTTTTTTCATAAACAACAAGCCCTTCTATTTCCGAGGATTTGGAAGGCATGAAGACTACAACGTAATTCAATGTTGCGAAAGTTTATGAAAATTGAACTTTAAAAAAATACATGCAACAAACTTAATTGTAATTTAAGCTTTTCCACCCCTCCCCTTTTAGCTTAGAGGACGAGGAGTGGATAACGTAATGTTGGTGAAAGACCATAATTTAATTATGTGGACTGGAGCGAATTCCTACAGAACATCGCATTACCCATATGCCGAAGAAATTTTAGAAATTACTGATCGACTGGGCATTGTAATCATTGATGAATCGCCAGCCATTGGTTTAACGTAATATTATATAAATGCCGTTTCTAGACACACAGATTGCTAAGACGGCATGAATGAAGTTTGATAGCAGGTTTTTCCAACCTGTTTATAGGGGCTTTGGAGATGAACTATGTAAAAGTCATATTCAGGTAATGAAAGAGTTAGTACACAGAGATAAGAACAGGCCGAGTGTGGTTATGTGGTCAATTGGAAATGAGCCTAAATCCGTTGAAGCTCCAGCCACTGATTATTTCAAGTAAGTTAAAGGGAATTGGAATTGCTCAATGTATAACCGCTCAATCTATTATCGGATAACTCTATTCTGTTTAGCAAAGTCATCAATGCAACTAGACGCTTCGATAAATCCAGAAGGCCAATTACTATCGTGGTCAATCAAGGATTTTCAAATCAAACTGTATGATCCAATTCCTGGTCCACATTTATAGTAGAAATGTAAACGGAATGTGCGAGTTAAATGTGAAATTTGTATTCTTACCAAAACAGGCCCCTGATTTGGACGTGATTTCCATTAACCGCTACTTTGCATGGTATGGGGATACTGGAAGGTCGGAAGTGATTACGCTCCAAATCCCGACTGAAGTCAAGAATTGGTACAAGACATACAAGAAGCCAATTCTTGTGTCGGAATATGGTGCAGGCTCAATAGCAGGAATGCACCAGGTACTAACTACACTTTTATTATGCGAAATGCAATATTTAGATTTTGGTAAAATTGTACCAACTTTTGTGCCTCTGCAGAATCCGTCATTCGTATGGACTGAAGACTATCAATCAGACTATTTAATGCAGCATTTTAAAGCGTTTGATCAGTTACGAAGTGAAGTGCCTTATTTTGTAGGGGAGATGATATGGAATTTTGCAGATTTTGCTACTCCTGAAGGTATTGCAATTATTACAATGTTCTCTTTTGATGCTCAATATAGGCAAGTGAGACATAACTTGTGCATGCAAATATTCCACAGAAACTTTCAGGCCATGGGGGTGCATGAAAGGAATATTTACACGGGAACGTCAACCCAAAGCGGCTGCACACGTAGTCCGTTGGAGATACTGGCTATTAGCGAAGCAGCTTGGAACACTATGTAGTGATGAAATGCCCAATGATTTGAATCCATTTGCATACATGTCATCATCATAGTCCCTTTTTTGACATTGCATTGTTCTCAAAGCGACTACTTTTCCATTTAGTATCAAATTTTATGAAATAAACTTGTTATTAAACTACAAGAGAATACCAAGACATGTATAATTTATAATACCTGCATACTCACATATAACAAAATAATTCTGATGGAAACATTCTGATGCCGATGATGGTCACTTACTATTAAGGTTAACGTTTACTTTAAGCCCTTGAAAGAAACCCCACATTGGACGACAAAAACCCACCCCAAAAACATGATATTATTTCGTTCGTGGTTGGTTGCTGAGTGGCACTTGTTGGGTGTTGAATATGAAAGCTTTGGGATCATTTAACAATTCCACATTTCATTTCTTCTCTAAATGGTTAAGCATAAAATATACATGTTTTCCGCGAACCTATTTTACTTACGATTAGTTGCTGTTTTTCCCTGAAACAAACCTTATACGCCGTATGCTTTCTTACATGGATTGTTTTACAATTTATTTGACTAAAATTCCCGTTCATTCGAGTATTAATGTATATCATTGTCACAACTTCCACCAACTGCCTGTTTAATGTCTTGGATAGAAACACCAAAGTCTGAAACTCTGCAATAAAGGAAGTTGTACGACGTCGAGATGATAGAAACAACGAACATTAAGTTCAAGGCCAAGAACTGAGAATCAAGCCGTGTGCATTTGAGTCGTCAGACAGAAGGCAACATATCATACCTATATTGATTATAGTTCCTTCTGTATACATACTGCTGTATCTTCGTGATACAGAATGTTCATATTATTGTCATCCTTCGTCAAACATGGTATTGACGAGGATCCCCTACACTTTGCTTATTGCTTGGAAGCCAAAGATAAAACAACGACAAATTAGATAACAATATGCGGTTTTAATCTTCCAGAAACCTGTCAGCACAATGGTATGCAGCTGGAGCAGGCCACAGCGGAAGTAAAATTCTATTGGCGATTGTCTCATAATAAATAACTATAAGGAAGAGGAGATATTAAGAATACTTTGAGAGGAATGCTAATTATTACTATAATTATAAATACACTTATTTGGGTTGGATTTATTTGCAATTTGCTGGTATGAGTGACATTTCCTCAACGTTTCCAGCAACTTTCCCCGTACATAAAATTATCATGTTTATATGTGCCATATATTACATACCAACCATGCAAAAAGTACATGTAAAAGTTCAAATCTATTTAATATCAATGCAATCTGATTATGAGCGGAGTTGGATTGGAATAGTGACTGATAACGATAACGCATGTATACCTATATCGACCACGTTGAAAATGGTTTCGGAACAAGTTCATGATGATATATTAAGGCATCAAATGACATAATAAACTTATTGAAAGCTGACCGTATTGTAGCGTAAAGTTATATGCACTTTCCACGTGTAGTGTAGTGTATTTCGATCTGAAGTCGAGCGTTCCAATGAATTATAAATCATGCTTTTTTTTACCACCACCACCACACTCCGGTCTTCGGTAACAATATGAATTAGTAATACTACCCATATCCATCCTCATATACTATTTAGCAAAGTTGTGAGCATTTCATAGGGAAACAACGGTGTTCTTCAGTTCCTCCCTAAATATATTGGCGAAACCCCGTTGCTAGTTTCTGCTCTCTTTCGTTGTATATTATTTATCAGAAAATGAAAACGCGATGTTATCCCCATTTTCGTGGTCAATATCAACACACATAGGTAATACGTATTATTGTTCAATGTTGAGAACATGGCTTTTTTGCGGGTGATGATAGCTTCTGCCTTCTTGATATTATCATTATACCGCCTGTCAGGATGACGTTGGGACTTTAGAATAATACTTTACATTTCACATCGTGGAGCCTGCAATTCATACAATATGATACATTATTTAATGACATTTTAATGCTCGTGGTGGAGCTGAGCTTAACATGTCACCGTATCTACCGATTCCCTTTATATAATGTTTTTCGGTACGCACCGCATTGCAAATTTCTTGCCACCAACCTTAAATGCCGGCATGGGTATAATATGCTTGAAAATGAAGCCTCCACAGTATCACTAACCGAGACAAGAAGAAGGCAAAAGGAACAGGAGCACAATTTGGAGATCAATGCTAAATCCCAGTTATACTTACTTACTTGCAGGTTAGTGGATGCAGGGCTCGCTCGGCATGACTCCTGTCACCACATCTCATTCTCTATACATTTATCATTATTAGCGTATACAATATGTACTCGTAGGGTTCGTTATCACTCGGAAGTTAGCGAAGAGACAAAGACGTACCTACGAGCAACTCTGAGGAGACAGCTATAGTGTACCAGAGAGAACAAGCGGTTCAGTAGGATAAAAAGCTTGAACTTGAAGACATGCTTGTTTGGCAGTTAGTTTAGTGACTTTCTTTAAATTTGCTTGCAAGATTGTGGCTCTTCAGTTCTTTCAAATTTATTGTGATAACTAAAATACTTATTAGTAATCCAACTTACCGTTTATATACGAGATTATATAATATAGTATATATTTTTCTAATCGGGAAACTTCTTCCAAGCACTGCAAAAATGTTTCGGCAACTTATTCAAAAGACACCGGCCTGCTACGCCCCGACAAAAATTTTATTTCGAGGGCTAAAGGGCAGAAAGACGACCCAACTGAAGCAAATGATTTTATCCGACGAGACAGAGTTCTTGATGGAAGCGCATTCCGGACTAAGTGCCAAAATTGTTGAAGAGGCTGGTTAGTTTTTCAGGCTTTCCCATTTAGAATGAAAGAAAATCTTTAACAACGTTAAACTAGAATAAAATTTCGAATTTCCGGTTTGAAAGGTTTCAAAGGAATTTGGGGTAGTGGATTGGCAATTTCCGCCCAACTGGGTGTTCGAGACTGCAATGAAGCAAGCTGGACACAAGTGACTGATATTTTGGAGTTTATGGCTGATGCCACAACCGTTCCTATTTTGCTGGATGCCGATACAGGCTATGGGAACTTTAACAATGCCCGAAGGCTAGTGAGAAAGCTTGAACGGATTGGTGTAGCAGGTATGGAATGGATTTCACTTTAAACTATATTGTACAATTGTTCTGACACAACGATTGTGCGAAATAATGCAAATATCTTCTTACGACAAACTCAACAGGTTGTTGCATTGAAGATAAGGTGTTTCCAAAAACTAATTCATTGTTGGATAATCGTAAGCAGCCACTGGCTGAAATTAACGAGTTTGCATTGAAAATTAAGGCAAGTTTACAAGCTATGAATAAATTTAGTTAAAAAAACAACCGTTCAAGTTCGTATTGAACGTAATTTGCTAGTTATATACATAATTGGAATAAAATCAGGCTTGCAAAGAGGCACAAACGGATCCCGATTTCGTTATTGTGGCTCGTGTGGAGGCTCTGATTGCGGGTTGGGGTATGGATGAAGCCCTTCGCAGGGCTGAAGCTTATCGCAGGGCTGGGGCAGATGCAATTCTTATGCACAGCAAAAAGAGTGACCCATCCGACATTGAAGAGTTTATGAAATTGTGGAAAAATCAGGTTGACAGTCACTTTAAGAGCAATCGATAAAAAAAGTTATTTGCGATCCACGACTAAATATGAATATGATTTCAAAGCTTAGCCGTAATTGACTTTTTATGTCTTTTTATATTACAATGACAGGGTCCAGTTGTGGTAGTGCCAACAAAGTATTATAAAACACCATCCAGCCACTTGGAACAACTCGGCGTTTCTACGATTATTTGGGCTAATCACAATATGCGAGCTTCCATTACAGCTATGCAGGAAGTATCATCTAACATTTATAACCAAAAGTCTTTGGCTTTTATCGAATCCAAGGTATTAGTAATTAATAATAATTTGATATCAATATGAATTCCACTATTTGTTTGCCCTACATATTTACCATACTATGTAGGTGTATAATAATTCGTTTCGTGCTTCGTCCAATAGGTTGCTCCTGTGCAAGAAGTGTTCCGCCTACAAAATGAAGAGGAACTGGCAGAAGCTGAACGCAAATATCTTCCGTCCTTGAAGTAACTAAAGTGTCAGATCGAACCCTGTGAATTTTATTAACGATTTTTTAACGTCCCTATTCTTTACACGTCATTTAGAGTAAATAGGTACATTCCATCCTGTAATTTTAAAACATGATGAAGAATTCTTTTTTTTTTATAAATTTTCGATTTTTTAAAAGTTGTTTCATTGTGAAAAGTAATCTGAATTCTTATTTACGGTATGGTAGCTTTAGTAATTGACTTGTTATTATTATTCTATAATTTTACTGACAAAAACCCGATAAATACCTAATAAATTCTAGTGTTTATATATACAGTGTGTATAAATGAAAAAAATTGTGGCTTGGCTAGGTATATCTTTTTTAAATATTTTATCCAGATGAAATGGCATTATTCATATCAGGTAGAGTAAGTAGGCAGAGAAAAACTGAATCGCATATTCATTTTAAGGAACAAAGACACACACGCTCTGTCTTTCATATTTGATGTGGATCCACGTCAACTCACTCACTCAGTCAACAACCGCATCATGACTATGTAGATATTAGGTATACCATTTGCAGTAGTTGTGTGTCTAGGCAGAACGATAGCCGATAGCCGGGTTACCAAGTAAAATTTTTATGAATTTAATTATATACCTTAAACCCATAATATCATATTCATTCACCTTATTATGTTAGTCGATAATGCTGGCTCTGACCCCTGTGAAATTGGACGCTTGTTGCACAAGAGACAAAAAATGTCCATCCATACTAGAATTTGGATCCAACAACGACCCAATATGTGTGCGTGGGTGGATTAAAAAGCTACACATTAGATCTGGCCGCTTGAGTCTATCTACTATTATGGAATGGATAATATATGCATTTCTTCTAAACATATTAAAAAAGTATGATGGCTGGCTGTATTCATGCTACATAACCTACCAAAGTGTAATGTAACATACTTTACGTAGGACCGACCGACCGATACCAATATTTGCATAACATTTTTTAGGCTAGAAATAATACTACAAATAGGATTCTTATCTAATCATGGCATAAAAGTAACCTGACACAATAAGGCGGAAATACTAATTAAGGAACAAGGCAGCAAGTGCTGGTAACACGTAAAGGTGTGAAGTGACTCATTTGACTCAAATGAAAACCAATGTCTCAGGATTTACATAGAAGACACGCCCATCCTGGTACCACCTTCCAACATAGGTAAGACCACAAGAAGCGATCTCATCAACAACATTATATTATTGCATGCATATTCCATACATAAACAGGTCTTTTATACCAAAGTACACATATAGCCCGTCGTGTATAATAGTATTATTCAATTTAAAAATAAAATTGATTACAAAACAAAATTGACCACTAGGTAAACATGAAACCTGTCCTCCAACCATAAAATAAATCAACAACAAGTTTATCCATAAATTTGATACTTTTTCGACACAACCATCATATATCATAACTCCTCGCCCGGTATCCACAGGATTAGATAGAAAATCTCCATGTAACACTATCCTAATGGCTAGTGGGGGGAAGGCACGTGAAAGGGAAAACCCCATTTACATGAATGGGGAAAGGTAGAGGGGAGGAAAATGATTAGGGAAATTAAATGCTTCATCATTCATGATGCTAAAGACATAATATTCCAGCAAGCAAGCAATTATACTTATTGACATTCCTAAAACTTGACATTCTTCATAGTTCACATTCATAAACCTTAACAAACAGTTCCATCCAATTCATCATCTCCCCATGTCCCCAAGTCCCCATATGCATACAAATGCAATATTCGTCTTCTTCTCGCTCTTCTCATGTCAGCCATATAATATACCCAATTTACGCTAAATATGCAATTAGCTCATCCCATCCTCCTCATCTTCTAAAAGATCACATCCTCCCCTCTTCTTCCAGAGCAGCTCCATTCATTCCATCTCCACCACACAGTGCCATATTATTATACAACCTGAGCCTCATACATACACATTAATAAATTGATCCCACATCATCCTCATCATCATCATCACCATCACCACCCCATCATCGCATCGCATCATCATGGTATGCAAACAGTCTGGAAACAAACAACAAAAAATCACCACCACGACATAAGTACACATACCACACGTTTCCCGATCTGATACACACACAAAACCAATAATCCGTCCGTCCGTCCGCGTCGTCGTCCCTATTATACCTAAATGAAATGACCAACTACTACTGTGTTGTTGTGTACCACCGTATAATATGTATGTACCTATGTACGTAGGAGGAAACGGTCTTGTTTCTAAAAATCCCTTATTTTTATTACACGTAGAAAAAATATGGACTGATGATTTGGGCAATAAAATAATTTCCTATATAAAAGCAGGAGGAGAAGAAATATGAGGAGATCTCTACTATCAACGGGAAAATAATAATAATATTATTATTATGACAATTTTTTCCGTATATGAAAAATGTACTTTATTATTATTATTTCTATACCGACCACCGAACAGAGATATACCAGAGAAACCAGAGATGATATACCTATACCTATAAAGTAGTCACAAAATAGAGGTGGTTGAGAAGAAGCATATATTATTAGGCATACGCATCAAAAAATACTCATACATAAGTACATATATATATATATAAGTATATATATATATATTCATTCATGCAATGTCCACAGCCTGGTTGCCTGGTTTAAAAAGTTGCCAATGGTGAGTAAGTAGTAGTAAGTAAGTAAGTACTGCACTGGTGGTGGTGGCTATAAGGCCGACGACGACAAGTATCCTCAAAGAGGTGAGGTGAGAGTGAGCGAGTGTGTGTGTGTAATAAGTGAGGTGGTGAAATAAAAACCTCATCCTGTTGTTCTCCTCCTGCCAAATAGATTTGTCGGGAATGTTGAATTTGTGTGTGCACCCAAGAAGACACAAGATAGAATAGTAAGGAGGACTCAAAAAGTGGACAGAAGAAAAGTGTCTCATCACAAATAAATGTTGAATGTTGATTGTGTATATGGTGGTGGAGGAAACAACGTCCTTGTTTGTCTTTCCACCTTGTCCACCTGCATCAGCTGTCACGCTAAATAAATTTTGTTGGCGTTGAACGGCGTTGAAGGGATTGCACAAAATAAAACTCTGTTAATTATTATTATATATATTATAATTGATTTGGATTAAGAAAGGGTAGAAAGAAAGAAAGCAAAGAAAGGGGGTTGTGTCTTCTTTTGGCGAAATTAGACGTGTTTGTTGTAAAAGTACGTGAGTGAATAGCAGAGCAAGGTTGAAGGTGGTGGCGGTGGGTTTTATCGCCCCGGACAAACTACATGGAACACAGGTAAAAAAATATATACACTAGATATATTAAGTACTACTTACTTATTTGTACCAAATCAGGGGGAAATCAGTAGGGTTGATTGATGGTTACAGTTTACACAGTTGCGTTGGTGGAGTGAGTTTTGTGGGTGTTTAAAATTTGAGGAATTAGACTTGGTTTTCCTTAAATTGTTGGATTGGAATTGAATTGATTTTGTTTGAGCCAAATTCCATGTGTTGAGGATATGGAGCAGGGTTTGTAAAAAATAGTAACAGTTTTATCAATAAAATAATCTACACGGACGGACGGACACGAAAGATGTGTGTGTATGTGGAATACTGTCTGTGTGGAATGGAAATAAATAATGTTGGATGTGGTGATAGGGAATTTTGAGGTGTAATAAGGGGGAGGAATTCGGGAATTAATGAAATAATTGTTTAATGAAAAAGGGTTAAAGTTGAAAGTGGGGTGGGATGAGGGATGAAGGATAATCATGATGAGAATAGTATAAATTTGTGTCTTGTAATAATAGGATGGGAACTACGTGTAGGATATTAATTTTGATGATGTTTAATGGAATGAAAAGCTAAAGGTGAATAGGTGATAGGTGAATCGATATAAAATTTCGGGTGATCCGACCGGTTACACTAGGCAGTAGACGTATATATAAATAGATAAGTATCATCAGGTAATTAAATATCGCTATAGCTAGTAGAGTTGTCATTGTCAGCGAAATGGAAACAATAATAATTGCCTGGTAAACATGGACTGACAATTGTATAACTTTTCCTTGCAAACATTTTGAGTAAAGGACGGGTATATATATCACGGGACACGGTATATATGACGAGTACAGGTATATATACTCTATTCTATATCCTAACTAACTGTCCACTACTGTGAACGGGTACTTTGGATGACTACGCAAGTCGTAAGGTAAAATTTATTAGGAAGGTGTATTTAGTAAGTAGACGTTTGTAGCCAAACAAACCCAGTTAGCTTACGTCTCTCGTTCGTGATTGAACGCAGAAGAACGCATATGGTGTATAATATGTACTACTTTTTGACTTGGCTTGGTGGAATGCCGTGTTTTGCAACGTGTCGGACGGATTAAGGAATATGTAATAATAATTATAATAGGATTTTAACATCTTTGATCCAAAATGGACACAAGTATCAATGTTGAGCGATCAATGAGAGGATGTTCAATGTTTGGTTTATTCCAAATGATTTATATGTTTAAGTTGAGATTGGAACAGAGCAGATATTTTAAATTGCTGTTGTGAAGGGATGATGGGATATGCGATATACTTACGATTCAATATGCCAGTTTAAATTAAGTTCGATTCTGTGAATGTGTGTGAGGAAACAAGACATCTGCTTCGGCCAGCCAGGCCAGCATGCAGCACCAGATTAATAGGGACGCCCGAAATAAGTTGAAGATCAAAATTTTAAATTTACTCATATGGATATAGTGCATTTGGCAATCTCTGGTTGGAGATGTTAATACTTACGTACGACGACTAGTTGATAATAATGTTGCGTTGTTTCCGACTGGCAAAAAATATCGATTATATTATTAAAAGTTGACGGAGAAAGGGATGTGTAATTTGGAATTTAAATGAAAAGACGTGGTTGGGTGGTTCCTGATTTTAAATCCTGACAGTTTGTCAATTTGTAAAATTGGAATTAAGCCATACTTTAACAATTTGCTAAAGTGATTCTTTGCTTTTCTTTTTATAGATATTGAAGGAGGATCCTTTACTTTGATCGAAATTGCATGTTTGCTTGACACAAAGTCACACTTTCACTCCAGGATTGTGCAATAAACTTCTAAAGAATCCACAGCCATGGTTCGTATAGATGCGTTTTTTAAAAGTATTCACTGTCGTACTGTTGTTGTAAACATATTTAATCTGAGTAATTATGTATTATTGTAGCCTACCACCCCACAGTTAGGCTCTCCACCAGATGAGCAGGACAAGCTCCTCGATGAGGCATTGGGAATTGTGAAGATGCAGGCGTTTCAAATGAAACGTTGCTTGGACAAAGGAAGATTAATGGATGGATTAAAACATGCATCAACAATGCTTGGTGAACTTAGAACGTCAATGCTGTCTCCCAAGAGTTACTATGAGCTTTGTAAGTTTACCTTTTAGAAACTCCAATTAAAGAATATTATATTATATTTGTTGAAGTGACGCGACAAATGCATTTAAATCTTGTCTCTTCTAGATATGGCTGTGACGGATGAGCTCCGTCATCTAGAAATATACCTTGTTGATGAATTTCAAAAAGGGAGACAAGTGTCAGATTTATATGAAATGGTGCAATATGCCGGCAGCATTGTTCCCAGACTGTGAGCAACTCAAATATTTTGAGACATTAAGCCACGCAAACGCAATTTTTAATTGAAGGCTTTGTGGTGTGATTTGACAACTAACGCAAAACATTTTTTTTGTCGGTTCAAATGTGCAGATATTTGCTTATCACAGTCGGTCTAGTGTACATAAAAACCAAGCCAAGCCTAAGCAGGGACGTTCTAAAAGACATGGTAGAGATGTGTCGTGGTGTCCAGCACCCTTTGAGAGGCTTGTTTCTTCGGAATTATTTGTTACAATGTACACGAAATATCCTTCCCGATGTTGCCGACTCAGAAGCTTCTTTAGATTCAGATGAATCGTCCACAGGAGGCACGGTTAGTCTTGAAGTTGCTATATATGTAGCAGAAAGAATAGTGGAAAATGGAATAGAATAATAGACTCTAAATCACTGTGTATGTTCGTTCGTGTTCTTTAGGTGCAAGATTCTATTGATTTTGTTCTAATGAATTTCGCCGAAATGAACAAACTATGGGTCCGCATGCAACACCAAGGTCACTCTAGAGATCGGGAAAGACGAGAGAAAGAGAGACAAGACCTTAGAATCCTTGTGGGAACAAATTTAGTTCGATTGTCACAGCTTGAATGCATAGATTTAGAAAAATATATTAAGGTAAGACGTTAGGCTTGTTTACATTTCCTTTAGAACATGCTCAGAGTTTAATATAAAAAGCTAACTTGTGAACTTTTTACACAGACGGTTCTACCCAGCATACTGGAGCAAGTAGTTAGTTGCCGTGATGCTATAGCTCAGGAATATTTGATGGAGTGCATAATACAAGTTTTCCCGGATGAATTTCACTTGTCCACCCTACACTCCTTTCTAAGAGCATGTGCTGAACTTCAGCCTAATGTCAATGTAAAAAATATTATTATTGCACTGATCGACCGCCTAGCAGCTTTCACACAGAGAACGAAAGATGAAGGTGGAGTTATTTCAACAGATCTTCAACTTTTTGATATTTTTTCTGATCAAGTGGCACAAATTATAATGGTAAGTATTCGTAAGGTCCGGTACTAACATGTTGCATTATATTACAATGCTTTAATTTTAATAATGTGTGTGAATTATTTCTCTGTCAATCACAGTCAAAGCCAGATATCCCGTCTGAGGACATAGTCGCCCTACAGGTCTCCTTAATCAATTTAGCAAATAAGTGTTATCCGGATCGTGTAGACTATGTAGATAAGGTTTTGGGGAAAACGTCAGAAATTTTTAACAAATTTAACTTGGAAAGAATCAGCCAGATCACTCCAGTTGGGAAAGAATTGATGAAACTTCTTAAGATTCCCGTCGATAATTACGACAATGTGTTGACACTACTAAAATTAGAAAACTATGGTAATCTCCTGGATTTCATGGACTATGAAGGCCGAAAATCATTAGCCATGTACCTTATCAATAATGCGTTGGAAAACGAAACTCAGATAGGAAGTCACGATCAAGTAGATTTCATGTTGGGGCTAATATCATCATTAATTCAAGACCAAGCAGATCAGCCACCAGAATCCCCCGACCCTGAAGATTTTGCAGAAGAACAAAGCCTCTTGGGAAGGTCTGTTCAAGCATAATAACAACAATACGTCTAGTCGATGACTATGAAATGACTGGTGTTTGTCAGGTTTTAACTAACATTTTCGTCACAGGTTTCTACATCTTCTTGTCTCCGATGATCCTGACGAGCAATACTTAATTTTGAATACCGCAAGGCGTCACCTGGGTGCTGGAGGCAATCGAAGAATACCGTTCACTCTTCCGCCAGTTGTTTTTGCGGCTTACCAGCTTGCATTTAGATATTTCAATGTGAAAGATGGGGTACACATTACTTACAAATTACTTTACTAAATTATTGCTCATGAATTGTCGAAAGTGGTGTAAAAGCCGTGTGATTTTTAACAAATATTTAGGACGAAAAATGGCAAAAGAAATGCCAAAAGATTTTCCAGTTTTGCCATGGAACAATATCTGCGCTTACAAAAGCAGAACTTGCCGAACTGCCTTTAAGATTATTTTTACAAGGCGCCCTTGCAATAAACCGGATTCCATTTGAAAATCAAGAAACAGTAGCATACGAATTCATGTCACAGGTCGGTTTGCCAAGCTTAATTTATGAGATCATAGAAATCAAAGTAGTTAGACATTGTTGTCATTCTGCACTGACTAATATGCTCGACGATGTCGTGTATTTGTTTGTTTGTTAGGCATTTTCATTGTATGAAGACGAGATTTCAGACAGTAAAGCTCAACTTGCTGCTATAACGTTGATTGTGGCAACACTAGAGCAGATGGCCTGCTTTGGAGAAGAAAATCATGATCCTCTTCGAACAAACTGTGCACTTGCAGCATCTAAGCTTTTGAAAAAACCAGATCAGTCACGGGCTGTTGGTACCTGCTCACATTTATTTTGGTCTGGGAAAAACATAGCATCAGGAGGGCAGCCGGTAACAAATTTATACGAAAGAAAGAGCACTTTGTAGAAACTACATGAACCCTTTCGCCCGTATGAATTATTAACCAATGCGTTCTTTTTGCAGATCAAAGACGAAAAGCGAGTTCTTGACTGTCTGAAGAAAGGTCTGAAAATTGCAAATCAATGCATGGACGCCATGGTCCAAGTTCAGCTTTTTGTTGAACTTTTAAATCACTATTTGTACTTCAAGAAGAAAGGCAATCAACAAATAGAAGCTTCACTTGTGAACGAATTGTCCGGTAAAATCAAGGAAGAGCTGCCTAATTTAGAGAACAACGAAGAAAGTCAGCAAATTAGTAAACATTTCACGAATACTATAGAACATGTCAAGTCTGTTGCGAGTATAGAGGAACACTACAAAGACATCATAGTCTAACAATAATATCTCCGTCATTTCGGTTCTGAAACTTGTGTGAATTTAATTTTTCTACTGAGTAGCTAATATAGATATAGAGTCATTCCATGGCATGGGAATCAAAATTCTAAATTTTTATACTAGTTAATTTGAATTTTTTGATAGTGATCGTCATACTAGGGATGCAAGTTATAGAGCTAGAAAAAAAATCTGACTAAACTAGTTTACTGATTGGCATCAATCTGCGTTGTACGGAGTGTTGGTTTTTTGTTTCTTGTAAATTTTCTTCAGTTATATGTAAATTATTTTGAATGTTATTATGTAGATTGAATAAAAGTAGTGCGCTTTTATTGGTAAATAACCCTTTTGCAATATCCCTTATTTTTAAAATTGCGACGACAGCTATGTAAAGGGTTACATACCTATGATATTACTGACCACTGGCAATTCATCAAAAACCTAACATTAAAAGTATGTTGCACATCGGATTTTTCTTATATATTATTATGTAATTAACTATCAGTTCATCCGCATAGCATCCACTTATTGCCAATAATGTGAAGGAAACTGAAACCAATGAACTAATAATAGTAACTACTCTCCCAAACATTCTTCTTACGTTACGTCACTAGATTTAAATGTTCACATTTGATTGAAGCTTTGAACATCACTAAAAAGCATCGTTAATGTTTAATACTAATTCTAATTATGTTATGACGTGCATGGATGAGCGCATTAGTAGTTGAGCATTGTTCAAGGAATATATAATCCAAATCCATGCGCCAGATATACGTCTATATTCGCATTCGCAGTATACTTCGCTCTACCAGCACTACCACTCTCGGTGGCGCAGCTATAGCCTTAATGAATACGACGATTTAAATTAGTTCAAGTTCGATTTATCATCTAACTTGTTACATAATAACATGCATATACAACAGGTCATAATTCGCTGTAGCCAAGTTCCCACGGTACGGTACGTGCTGCGCTAGACATAAATATCTTGAACATGAGCATCGGAAACAACAAAGCGAACCAGTGCACTGCTGTGTAACTACCGCTGTACTCTAAATACTAACCAATATATAAACACCGCCAACAACTTTAATATTCCTAAGTTTAACTAACATTAAGTATGCCCTGAAAAACTTTCCTGTCAGTCATGTCTTGATTCATATTATTATGTATTATTCAAATAGAGGTATGTATATTATTCGACTTTTACTATCGACAGTGTCAGCGAATGAGGACGAATGTTCAGTCAGAACGTTTCTAAACAAAAGCAATTTTTAATACCTTTTCTACCTTTAAAAATATCTTTGACCAAACCAGGAATAATCTTTCATACAAAAAAGGTAATTTATTATACAAACTGCACAAGTACGCAACGCACACGCAAACACTTGTACTATATGCATGCACCTTTAACTGCATTGATTGTACAGGGTGTTGTGGGCTAAGGATCAAATGCGACTTTTTGTTATAGGCTCTAGTTCATTTCTTTTATTGTTTTCTTGTTACATAGTGTGCCATAAGTACATGTAAACTGTTTCGCATGATGACACACACCCTGCCTGCCTGCTGCTGTAGATAGATATACACTAAATAATTGCAAGTTACATTTTTTACTGCATTATTATAGCAGTGTCGTACAACTGTACAAGCTACAATTAGCTTACAAACCACAATGGACAACAATGACTAAAATAACGTAGTTTCTTATGTCATACATGACAAACGCGAACAAAGTAAAAACAGTGTCTTTCTTGAACTCCTCTAAAAGCCCGTTTCATCAAAACCTCACACTCTCACTGCGTGCTTGACTTTCATCCATATCCATCCACTCTCCTACTACTGCTACATTGGGTTGGGTGGGATTGGGATATATACAAAAGGAACAACGGTTTTTGTTTCATATGCATGAAATGCAAAATACGCCTTCCTAAGAAAATACACTTTATCACTCATTTATAAACACGTTATTCACAATCTGCCTGCACCACTACATTCATTATCCTCATCACACACATTAGATATACACACAAACCAATTTACTTTTTAGCATTTTACCATTACTGTCGCATTCGTCATTAAAACAATTGGTCCTCATACATAAACTCCATTAAACGAGAGGCCAGAGAGTATAGTAATCCTCTGAACTGAAGCAATGTCATAGCCATGATACATATATGCGCATGTGTACATGCATAACTTGCATTTTAAATGCTCGATAAAATGTGTTGTGTTGTAGCTGCCACTTTATCTATCTTTCCGCATAAAACCAAACCAATATGCCGTAAATTGCCAACAACGCAACAACGAAACGGCACTATCGACAATAATTGACAAATGGGAAAATCTGTGTAAAGTAAATTCAACCAGATATTATACAGAGGACACAGACAGAGACTATGCATTATTGCTTACTTAATACACACTAGAGCTCAAAATGAGAAACGCTTCGGCTCTACACGTAGCATTCAATATAATCCACTCCGCATCCGCACACGACAATATCCTTATGTATTTTATACATAACTTTTTTATACACATTTTACAGTAGAGCCAGAGCGGAGTAAGGGATATTATAAGTAGATATTAGGTATATGTATTATATTATATCGTACGAGCCGAGCATGAAGTTGAAGACGGTCTTGAAAGAACATGTGGTGGTGGTGATGGTTGAGGTTTCACAGAAAAGTTTTTTTTTTTTCATTTCATTTCAACATGATACGTGATCCTCCTCATGTGTTTGGCATTTGGCATTGGTTGCAACAAGAAAAAAAAACCTTATGCATATAATATGACTTTTACTGTTGTGTTTTGTGTCTTACTTATGATGTTATTACCATTTTTTGATGTTGATGTTCTGATTCCTCTGCTGCTGCTGATCTGATAGAGAGAGAATATTATACGAATATATTAATCGTACATAAAAGTAAATACATACGATACGATAAAACATCGTAGTCTTATATTGGTTGATGCCTATCTTTTAAATGCATTCCACCAACTTTGTGAACTACATTAAACCCACATTAAAAGCTTATGATTCGCAATGATAACAACCGTATAACAATTCGGACGGGGACTCGACTGTATATATATCAATATATCATAATCTGCATGTTCATGCAAATTATTTTGTGGCTAGAAATTCGAGTTTCGGTTGGAGTTGGAGACTCAAAAGACATTCATTTGCAGAGCTCTGCCTGCACACTATTTCCACTGCATTGCTTGAAGGAAGATATTGGAGTAGTGTGGAGTGGAGTGAAGTGGAGTAGTGCAAGCAACAGCTTTCCTCCACGGTTGGACAGTTGGACTGAAGACTGAGCAGGTAACTAAAAAAAATAATAAGTATGTAGGTGAATTATATAGCATGATGAATGATTTTTATTGATAAATAAAAAACAAATATGGTTGTATGTTGAGTTGTTGAGGAGGTCACAGATTGATCTGATGCAGGTGTGTTCAGGTGTTGGTGTTGGTGTTGCAGGATATATATGTATTTTATGTTGAAGGTTTTGGATCAGATTGAGCCTTGTTTTCGAAATTTTGTGGTGATGGTGGTGATGTGATGATTGATGATGTGGTGTGCTCTTCTTGTAGGCTAGACTTGTTCAGGTAGTTTCCCTCTCGATATACAATAATAAAATATTTATGTATATACGCCTAGGTATATTTTTTGATGAAAGAAATTGTGATGTTGTTATATATATTATTATGTTGTTCCGTCTGTGGCTGTCGTAAAATTTTAGGGAATTTTTGCTTTCTATCAGAGAGACAAGCCATCATCTCACACACAGCTAACATAACATAGCACAAACACATCATCTGTTACATAATATATATCGTCAATAGTTGATAGTTAGTTGGTGGAAGGAGACAGGAGACTGTCTGACTTGCTGGTTATTACGGTGTATGTTTGTAGTAAATTTCATAAGGGCGAAGGGTCCGTTTGGTTGGATATATCCTCCGTCCTGACATCATCATCATCATCATCATCATCATCATTAGCATTATCATTAGCATGGGAACATTGACCATAAACTTGTGTGAGTGTGTGGAAGATCAAAGATTTGATCCGTTTTTGTACATGAAATGTAGCATTGTGTCATTTGTCGTGACGACTGTGTAAAAACTGTCAGCAGACGTTTGAGTTTTATTGATTAGTCGTGGAACTGTGGAACTACGACAAGTTAAAGCAGACAATTTTGTGTAATATAACAGATAAGGAAGGTATGTAACATAACCCTGCAGTTGCGGCAGTATCAAAATTTTTTGGTAAGTTATAGACTGATGATGATGACATTGTCAATAATTTTTGGTTAGAATTAGTAGTTTTTATCTTTATCATACCATTAGCGGTCGGTTGACTACACTCATAAGTTGGTGGTCAGCAGCGGCAAGGCCAGGGCACAGACAGTAACACTTTTAACTGGAGTGATTGTTAGTTAATTTTCAGTTTAAAATACATTGAATTTTTATTATTCCATCAGTGACTGATGAACAGTCATACATACATCACTAATTAATGAACGTCACCTTCGTGTTGTGTCTGTCAACTTGCAACTTGAGATAGTAAAGTTTAACTAGGCACGAGTATAGTTATAATATATAGTCAATAGTCAAATTGTGCATTTTTATATTATTTTTCATTATTCCTTCCATGATGATGATCCATTGATTTTGAATGGATAAGATTGTTCAAGATTAAGAAGATACCTATATACCAAAATGGCGATGATGTGTACCACAAAAATTGTTTCAACAGAATAGAATCGGGAATGTGCGTGGTGTAATAAAAGTCAGTAGAGGTTGATCGGGATTTCAGGATCGCAATCGCAACATATTACATTGGTATCGTCGTCGCTGATCCTTGCACCTTGTGCTTACATATTTATTGTCCCTAGCCCTTTCACCTTTGCCATTCTCAAAAGTGAAAAGCGAGAGAAGGATCATTTCACATGATTTTAGGCAACATCCATCCAACAACATCATTGCGATTGTGCTAGAGAGATACAAAAGTTTTTGCTCGCTTCAGATTATGGGAATATTGAGTGAGATAGCATTTGTAGGAGCGTTGATAAAATATATATCACATTTGAACATAATTTTTTTTTTACTTGGAGTGGTAAAATAAGGATCTGCTGTGAGAATCTCTCAGGTTTATTAGCTTCTGGCTTCTTCCTCTTCTCTATCGTTTTTTTTTTCATATTTAGTCTGTCACTAGGTTGAGGGTTGAGGTTGACTACCAAATCGTCGGCTTGTCAGCCCCCGTCCCGTCCGTCGTGGTTGTGCCACCACACACCACCACACCGTGTGTTTTCCTCTGCTCGTACAGGTGATCTCGGGTTTCGCGTGTGCAGTTTCGTGAGGGGAATCTGTGCCGAGCTGGCACAACTGGATCCGGAAAGTCTCAAGCACATTCCTTGGCAATCGGTTGCTAGAAGAAGTTCTCTCTGTAGTAGTCCATCGTGTGTGAGTGTGAGCATCACTTTCACTTCCCACGACGTCCTAATTTATTTCCTCCAGTGCCAGCGCACCATCGTCATACACAGCATACATACGTGTGCTTCTTCTTGTATCGAACAGCCAGCGACTTTCTTCTTCTTCTTCGTTTTGGGGGTTTTTGGATTGGAGAACAGCAGTACAGGAATTAGATGTTGGTTCGTCCCGGTCAGCACTTTTGTCAATTTTAAAGTGTTTTCGTCAGGATAACATTAAGTGAGTATCGGGATAACGTTATACATTTAAAGTTTTTCATTCAGAAAGTCCCTTTAGATTGGCATATTCTCTCGACATTGGATAATGTAACATTGCTGAATTTACTAAAACTTCAACTCAATTTCCTGTGCCCAACCACTCTTATGGAACATTTTTACATATATATGGCGAACCACATATTATATGCTTGACTTGTTGTGACTCTCCTCCTAATTAATTCTGTTTGTAAATTGCAGGATTGGTGGTGCTAGCTGGCTGGAGTGGTAACGCTTTCGAGCGAGCTGGAACTTCGAGAGCCAGGCTACCTGGCTTTTTAAAGTTGAAGACACCTTTGGGTTTCTTCAGCTACTCTTTTTTGCTTTTACTGGGAGTATCGTGCTACTCTTTAGCAGCCAAAGTGGAATCGCAGAGGGGTTTAAGATTGTTGCGAAGAAAGATGAGTTCTGCAATCTCGTCTGGTACTAAGCGGCGAAGTGGGGCTCAAGCCCCATCTCAGGAAGCGTTGCAGAAAGCGGATTTGGCTTGTTTTTTCGAATGTCCAGTATGCTTCGATTACGCTTTGCCCCCAATTTATCAGGTACGTACCTACTTACGTATATATACTTAAAGGCTTACAATACCTAAGTAATGCTACTGCGGTCATGAGTTCACAACATATAAGTTTAAGGAATGATGAACAATTGCTGAAAACAAATGATTACTTTTGATACAAGACATCCGATTTGATTTCTTTTTATTTGAGAATTTAATTTTTCCTGAAAATGCTGAATTTACTAAATTATTCTAACATAAGAACATGCATGACAATAGCAAGCGTAATAGTGCAGTGGTCAGAAATGTCGTGTCCACAAGTCAGTTTCACTGAAGCTTCGAAATATGAATTTAGTTTAATTTAATTATGATTGTGTACCTACAACATAGTGCGCATCAGGCCATCTCCTTTGTTCCGAATGTCGCCCCAAGATCAGCAGCTGTCCATCTTGCAGAGGACCCCTGGGTGAGTGAATAAATATTATTCATTGTTGCTATTCAGTTTAGAATTATTGCATAAGTCAAATCAGGGTTTGTGGCTTGTGGTTCACAACCGAAACGATAAATTATAGCTCAAGTATGAACTTTATTATAGGAAATATTCGTAATCTTGCAATGGAGAAAGTTGCTCAGACCGTTTTCTTCCCGTGTCGCCATGCATCTAATGGTAGCTTTAACCGATATGTACATGAATTTTGATTTTTGATGATGTCTGTCAGTATGATAAATTATGGTGATGATGACCTGTGTTAGGTTGTGGAACTCTGCTTTTGCACACCGAGAAATTAGACCACGAAGAAAATTGCGAGTTTCGACCGTATGCTTGTCCATGTCCAGGTGTGTTTGCTAGGCCATTATTTGTTAAAAACAAACAAATTCAAATAGTACGTGATAAGCTCTTAGCTAATCAAAATATTTTATCACATTTAAGGGGCCACTTGCAAATGGAATGGTTCTCTGGAGCATGTCATGCAACACCTGTTGACATGCCACAAGTCAATTACAACTCTACATGGTAAGAAACTCGAACTGAATCTGTAAAATACTAAATCAATGTTGTAACTCACTCAATTCGATTAAACAAGTAATAAATAAAACATTCATATGGCACTAGGTGAGGATATTGTGTTCCTGGCCACTGATATTAATCTCCCAGGAGCTGTTGATTGGTAAGAAATAATTTGATAATGTAGTTATTATTAGGATACCTTACTAATGACTAATTGTATATGCATATTAAATACATATGAAATGGTTGGTATTTGTTTGTAGGGTCATGATGCAGTCATGCTTTGGGCACAACTTCATGTTGGTATTGGAGAAACAAGACCGTGGTGATCGCGATGGACAGCAATTCTATGCGGTTGTACAACTGATTGGATCGAAAAAGCAAAGCGAAAAGTTTGCTTATCGGTACATAATCCTACTCATAACTAAGCTTGAATGTAGATACTCTAAAATACTAAAATTATGTATATATAACGAATAAAAATTATTTTGCATTTCTGTTTCGTGTCTAGATTGGAGCTTAATGGGCACCGCCGAAGATTGGCATGGGAGGCAACACCACGGTCAATTCATGATGGAATTGCTTCAGCAATCCAGAGCTCTGACTGTCTCTCCTTCGATTCTACTATTGCGCAGGGGTTTTCTGAAAATGGAAACTTAGGCATCAATGTCACTATATCAATGGTTAGCAAAGTTCAGCTAAATCCATGTCATTAATATCGTAACTCCTTTTATGATAGTTCAACGAAATGTGTGTGACACATTGCAGAACCATTTTTGATCCGAATGTTCCGGGTACACCCGGTCCAGATCTTTTTCGAGGATTCCGAGGTGTACCCAATGCAAACAGCAACCGGTTTCCACCAGAACAGTTGATCGTCAAGTCCAAACCAAATCCTACCGTTGATGTTCCAGTGGCAATCTCATTAATTAGCTACGGTACAGTATAAGATATTTTAACAAACTGAGACTTAATTTTGTACTACAAAACGTATATTCACCACGTTTATATTATACTCGGAGCTGTCTTTTACTTTTGTTTCCCATTGAATTTATAGTCAGGGCTGTCTACGGCTGACCTAATGTTTTTGGTATCCTCCACCAAAGATATGTACCTAAGTAGAAAGTATTCCATAATTTAATCAGCAGTTTTATTTAATATTTAATGTAGTATTTTAAAACATAGATAAACGCTTCAAAGTTTTGAAATATTAACGTATAAGATGCTAAGAAAGTTTGTTGTTCAGTAGCCGATGGTAGATGAATGAAAGAGTAAAATTCGCCGTGAAATGTGATGGTAAACTTTTTTGGAATTTTTGCGAGGCATTTTTGGTATACTAAACTAAACAATATTTCATAATGGGATACAGAACGGTACGATATAAAACAAATACTGACCTGATAGTTTAATTTAATGTAATAGAATGATTGCTTGTGCTGGCTATATCAATATCTAGTTACCTATATATAGATACATACGTATGCCCGAATTCCAAATTTATATATGAACATGTAACATGCGTAATATATAGCTTTTGTAATCATACTATCAGTTTCGTTTTCTGGGTTGTCGTTACAAACAAATTATACTGATTTATGTGTACCTTTATCCAGGTGTTCATGATTCTTCTGATATTATTAAGTATTTATATCCATGACGCCAAAATGCGTAATACTTCGTATTCAAGTTCGTAATGTTCGTTCGTAATGATCTTAGCAGTACAAAAGCTTTAAGAATGCAAAAGCAGTAGGTGTTAAAATGAGTAATTCAATATCGTGATAGAAGTAATTCCGTTGAGTATAGGATTTGCAAGAGATCCTCCTAAGCGCGTAAGTCAATATAACTTTGGTGTTTAAATTCGCAATGGAGTACCATACCACTTGCATTGCCAAGATTACTGGATATTTTTATGTTGTACTTAATTATTTAATCAGATTTAAAAGTGGGTATAAAAGTAACTTTATCATATAAGCTACAATTGTATACTCTGTCAACTAGAAAGTTAATAGGTATGTAGCATTTCTTGTTGCCAATTTGCAATCAATCTAAATTATTTCGTTCCACTTTTAGTACAACTTATTGGCGTTCATAGGATATTCAGAAACATATATGTGATATAATCCAAATCATGTCAATGCTTAGATCATTTATAAATCTTACAATAAATGTGTATTTCATTCAACGTCTTATTTTAAATACTTATTTCAAGTTCATCAGTCACGCTTGACCTTTTCCTGTTGACCTGATTGATGAGTCACTTTTTGAAATTTCAGCTTTATTAAACCATAATATATCATCAAATTCTACACACACGCCAACTATAAAAATAACATGTGTTGAGATTGTTCGCGTCTCGTATAGGAAACCCGACATTCTGCATCATAAATATCCGCATCAGTACATTGAGTACATAGTACATAGGTGCATGCGTCACTTTCGTGAAGGTTGCATTTTTTGGGTAATATATAAGAAGGGTTAACAGGGATTTTGAAGATACACCGAGTTGAGTAATAATTCATTACAAAGACCACAAAAGGAACCTGGATTCCATTGATTACTGCTTTTGAAATTTAAACTTAAATTCATCCTACATTACTTCGACGTTCTATTAATATGGATTAATGCAAGACTGATTTCTACATTTGTGTGTGCGTATTACATATCTCGGCACTCGCGAATGAGCAATC
>JAANSN010000743.1:0-47479 GCA_036850665.1 Dicranocentrus wangi
CCTCCTCCTCCTCTGCCCCGACGTAATACATGATTTATGAGAACTGAACCCAACGCGATGTATATTAATTTATGCAGATTACTTACAAACAACTATATATAGTCGTAGTCGTAGTAGTCGCGGAGGAGGAAGAGGAAAGTGTGTGTAGTGTAGTAATCTAAAATCATCATGTTTTCAGCAGTCCTGAGAATATAAAACAGTTTTATGATGGGTCGGTCGGTTGGTCGAGTGATGGTGTTGCGAAATGATTTTTTATAACCCCTTTGATTTCCCCACTCGACTGCCTTCTTGTGACACAACGAAACGAACTATTTATTTTCCCTTTTAACCGAAAATCCCTGTCTGAACTGTTTCTCTGTTTCTTACATGAACTGATGCTGATGATGACGCTGATGATGATGGTGAATGGTGCAGTGACCCAAATGTGAACGAGCCACCAGTGCTGTTGAGCTTAGCAGGAAACCAAGATGGGGCAATAATCGGATCTGGAGGAGGAAGCTCAGGCAAGTTGCTAAAAAGTAATGAAACTCATAATATAAGTGCGTACAAGATATAACGGCAGGGTTGAGTTGAGTGTGGTTTTGTCCTCAAGTTCATCATCATCACCATCTGGTCTGGTGTCAACTCATTTTGACTTTTTTCTCGTTTCTTCTTTTTTTCCCCCATCATCACTACCACCACCACAAAATCCATGTTCATCTCTGACTCTGACTGTGACTCTGTGTGTGTGTCTAGGCGGAAGTTCTCGAGAACGACTTCGTCTTCGCTCTCTACATTGGGACCTTTACGAGCCCGGCTCACAGACTTACATGGAGCTTGGAATAAAGCCGAAGATCCGGAGCCATTATCGCAGTCATAAAATGGCCCTTTGGCTTAATTTAATACCGCAAATTCATCTGCCTGGTGGATCCGATGTCAGCTTGGCTCATCACGCTTTTCAGGATGATAATCCGAATTTATACGTTGGTAAGACTAGCACACTCATAATATTCTCTCAAGTAACAAACCTATTATACGAAAACATATATACTTTCATTCACGTATCAGCATCAGCATGCATGCACATTTACAATGCGAGGAGGTGGAAAATGGGAAATGGATGTACTTTATTATTCCGAGAATCCGTTGATTATCCCTGGGTATTCTCGAAGAAGAAGTAGAGGAAGAAAGTGCTACAGTTTTCGGTTTGTATTGTGTGCCAACGCGACGCGTCGCTGTCGCTTCAGAAATAAGAGAGAATCCAATTTAAGGTGCGTTTCACCTCGCTTGACTGGAGAGAAGGAAATCTTGCGAGGTTGAGGTTGGTTGGTTGATGATGATGATGATGAGACCCGTAAACCCGGAATAGATCTTCGACATATGCTGGTATACTCATCTCAACCCCTCACTCTCCATATAATATTTATTGCAGTCCAACTCGACAGCCTCTTGATTGACTAAGCAAATAACAGAGAAAACCGCAACAAAAGGGTTTTCAAGCACGTGAAGGATTGCCACTCAAAAGACAAATTGTACTTTTTACTAAATGCCTATACCATATACTATACATATAACCGAACCCTACGTCCAAAATATAAGACTCCCAATTCTCAAGAAAAAGATAGAACAGACACTAGTTGACCTTATAAGAAACAGCAAAAAAAATACTAACAAGATTATATCCAAGTCAAGCGAAGGAAACAACTTTTTTCCTCCCTTCTTCTTCTTCTCCTCCGGAAAAGCTTTCAAATGATGATGGTGAATTCATTTACACGTTTTTTTCTCTTTTTTTTGTTTTGTTTTGTTTTCCATCACGCGGCGCTCTCTCCACAGGTCCTGTTCGCCCACTGTTGCCGTACACATTAGGAGATCCAATTCCAGGATTCGGTCTCGCTCCCGGAGTTGGGATTGTTGTGAGTGGGAACAACAGTGCTGCTGGTGTTGGCGTTGGCGGTGGTGGTGGAGGTGGTATTGGGCAGCAACAGCAAACGGCTTCCCCAGGGAATACATTGACAACTACTGAATGTCTAGAGTCCACAGAGCCTCCGCTGACTCAAGGAACTCGGCATAGTGTTCGGTAAAGAAGAAATGTTTATGTTGCCGTTTCCTTTCGCACACGGCACAACCAAACCAAACCAAACCAACAAAACCATCTTCTTTTCCCTCTCATTTTTTTCGTCTTCCTTCCTCCTTCTTCTTCCACCTACATATTCCTTTCGCTCTTTGGACAAGAGGCTCTTCTTATTTTGCGCGATGCATTATCTGAATTCGTTTGCTAGTTCCGGTGAAACAAACGAGGAGTGAGGAGGACTACTACTCCTCTATCTAAACGTATAGAATCCCTTCGTAGATAAATACTTTGGGAATTTTGGAGCGTATATAGGTATATAGAAGCAATCCTTATATGGGTTTGCGGTGGTGGATCGTCGTCGTTGTCTTTCTTTTTCTAAAGTGCATCGTTCTACAGATGTGTCCTCGTCCTCTCTTCTCATCCTCCCTATATTGCTCCAAGGATTTCCCCTTCTTGTTTTTTTAGGTTTACGACTAGGATTTAGGCTTGGATGTCTTTTAACAGTTAGTACCCCCTGGGAGACTAGACTCCCAGGTTACATTGCAACATTTACTATATATGTGTGTTGTTGGTTACATCACCCAAAGAGAGGACGGCATCGACATTCGCAGCGGCAACGAAGAGAGTCAATGCTTATATAGCTTGATGATAGTTCGGTGAACAAGTTGTCTATGGAGGAGAAAAAAGTGGAGGCTCAACATTTATGGATTTTCCCATTTTCGAACATTTCCCCCTGCTTTTTTGCACAGGGTTGAGAGCCAGCGGTTGAGAGTGACAGGGCTATGCTCCGTTGAGTTAATAGCATTTCTTACTTTTCCCCAGAATCCTATTGTGTAGGGTCAACTGATGTCGATGTCTTGTAGAGAAAAAAAACAGATTTCACCCCTCCAACCCACTTTTTCTTCCTTTTTTTCTACTTTTTTGTGTTGCAAATCTGTATAGAAACAGAAATATTGTATAAAATACGTGACTGCACTTTATCTCGCCTACTGCATCCCATCATATATATATCATAAAAACTACCTATAAACACAGGAAAATGATGGGTGGAACAAGAACGCGAGAGAGAACAGACAGAGTTTGACTGAAATCGACAAGAAAAATGATGATGCTTTCCTTAAAAAAAACTGGGGGCATTAGAGCTAAGGTTGGAGGAATAAAAGCACATAAGGGACATATAGGATGATAGAGAACTCGCCAATGTGCCATAAACGAAGGAACGAACCCAACACTACACCTAAGCAAGCTTTGTAATAATAATCCTATATCGCTCAAATACTTTCCCGTCGTCGTCCGTTTATATAAAGAAAGACGAAATAACTCTCCAATTATATTACTCCCGTGAAAGTATCTAACTCATTTTTCCCTCCTCTCCTACCGTCCTTCTAACTATTTCTCTCGCAGGTTTACTTATTTTCTCACCGGAAAATGGAGACATTAATTCCAAAAATTATTATCATTATATATAAACTCCGTTTTCCCTCCCATCATTTTTTTTATGTAGCATTGATTCTAACGAAGTGGAAGTGGAGATCCGAGGAGGAGGTGGTGGTGTTGGTGGCAGTGGTGGTGAGCCAGGTGCACCTCTGTCAAGCTCGCCAAACGCGGGGGGAATACGCAGGACTGGGGAACGGAGAGTACGACTACACGACAGCGCTCACTGTAACCCTCACCGTGGGCGTTTGTCTCATTCTGCTCAACCTTGTTGTTTTCTCGGCAATCATGTGTCACCGAAAGCGAGGTTTTAATATCCCTGTCAATCTGGTTGACAACGGAAGTCGACAAAGTAGCCACAGCGGCACACCCCAAAAGTCAACATATCAGGTATGTCCAATGTGTCCATATAGTCCATATATATGCCCGCTCTGCTCATTTATTTCTTGGAATAATACAGAAGGCAGCCTCCGCCCGCTCCCTCCGCTAATCATTACTACGGTGGTTGGTGTAATAATAATACGAAGAAAAAGGAGTAATAATAGGGGGAAATTCTCAAATAATGAAATATAGTTGGAAAGAAGAGAGAGGAACTAGAAAAAAATCTCATGATCCAGCGAAAATAAAAAGGGGAAAAAATCATGTGTAGTATTGGTCGGCTTCACTCAACTTTTTTTTGGTGTATTTAATATGATATATCGCGGCGGAGCGGAGCGGAGGGAGCGACTGTAATTTGTTGAAATACTATATAACCGTGAAAGATTAATATGGCACGAAGTTCAGTAAATTATTTAATGCTGACTGGCACGATCCAACTTGTCTGTGTTTTTTTTTTCTCTTCTCTTCTCTGCTCCCCATCGCTGCTGTGTAACCTGCTGTCTCCTGTCATTCCCGTTTCCGGGAATCTTTGTTCATCTTTCCGTGTTTCCTCTTCTACCCATCTATTCCCACCATGTATTCATTCACCACACCACCATAGGACGAGTATAAATGGACGCCATGCTGTTCCAGCTCCATGAATCCCGAGTTCGGCATGGGGCAGCTGTACGGCGGTGGCGGCGAGTCAATCGCGATGAATCAATTCCCGGTGGGCATCCCTCCGTCAAGAGAACACACGTTAATGAGTGGTGGTGGTGGAGGAGTTTGTACTGGTGGCGGCGGCGGCTCGGGAGGCACAACCTCGGCGGAATGTAACTCCTCGCCATCAGGAACTCTAATGAGATCACCGAGATCCTCGTCACCCCTAATGGGTCTGGGAAGCCCTGCCTCGATACATCGTAATCCTCATCACTCTCACGGCCATCATCGCCAGCATCATCCTTCATGTCATACCCTCCAACAACAACAACAACAAGGACCAGGGGTTGGACTACCACCACCCCAGCCACAGTACTCGGGAGCAAGTGGTGGTGGGGGAACCTTGAAAAGGGCTCAGGCTTCCGGAAATTGTCAGCAACTACAACAACAAATTTTACACCAGCCGCCAATGTCCATGGCCATACCCGACTTTATCCAAACGGTGGGTCCTCCTAATCCGAACATGAACATGACGGGTGGGTGTATGATGGTGGACGCTGAGGAGTTTGTTCACGACATCAATGAGCCAATCCCTGAGAGTGCTATTCGCCTTTATATGAACCAAGTTGCAGGTAAAAAAATAATGCTTTCTCTTCTTTTCTCCTTTTGCGTTCCCCTTTTGCCTTGTTGCGGTTTGTAATTCAAGACTTTCCTCCGCCTGCCATTCATTTCGCCTCTCGGTTTTTGTGGGCTCGACGACGGCTGGAAGTAGCAAGCAGCAGGCTCGCAAGCCTAATGTCCTTTTTCCGGAATAAGATGGAAATAAAATGTGTTGATGTGCCTGGAGGAGGAAAGGAAGGAAGGAATGAAGGGAACAGAAGGATATATATTTTTTTTTGAGCTAGATTACTTTTTACTTTCATTGCCCTCCTCGTCCATGGCATGGCTGTGTGTGGCTCCAACTTGAGAGAAAAGAGGACCGAAAAATTGTAGAAACTCGCCAGGAGGCTGCAATTGTTAGTTTTGTGGTTATGGGTCACCCTGTAAAACTGGAGGGGAGTACTAATCCAGTCGTTATTTCGGCACGTGGAACCAAAATCTCTGGGTCGTAGTCGTCGTCTGGCGCATATTCCACGCACATTTTCTACTACTCGACTCTCTCAGAAGAGCCAGTCAGTCAGTCACTTATAGGTAATATAACCTGTGGGAATACAATATTAGGAGGGGTACGGACGGGAGGGAGGGAGGGAGGAATAGGGATGCTTCAAGCATACTAAAAAAAAGTTGGCGAGCAAAACGGAGAAGAAAAAAAAATATATGGAAGAAAAAGAGGAGGCTTTTGTGAAGTGAAGACGTTTGGAAAATGTTGCCGACAGGAAGTGGGAAGATAAATTGATCCTCTTTTTTTACTCTGACCACACACATCCACATCCACACACATTTCATACAGCTTTATTTCCCCATTTCTCTAATATACTCAAAAAAAGATTCACTTTTGTGGAGGGAAGGAAGGTTTTCTTCGCCTTTTTTAGGTTGTCTTCTTTTTAAAATTCCTTTTCCCAGCGATAAAGTGTGAGAGCTAAGGATGTGGCATGTATAACCAAGCATTTGAATTTTTTCTCTGTATGTTGAACATATATTGTTGAAGGTGACAACCTGGTGCTCGAGTCGTCAGAACCCTGTCGACCTTCCACCATGTCTCGGAAGACCTTCCTGTTCGGCGAGCACCAGCCCCGGATGTGGGGTCCCTGGTACGGCTAGTAGTACAAGCTCAAGCACATGCACTACAGCGACCAATACAGCTGCTAGCAATGTGTCCAATAATCCACCCGGCTCGACAAGTAACCCAAGTCCAAGTAGCGGAAACACCTCACTCGTCGGCGTTCTCAAGAGGCACACTTCCACCACACCGAATTCCACGGTCAAAAAGCGCGTTCAGATCCAGGAAATTTCAGTTTAGGTGGAGAGGAGACGACAGAATCAAATACCTACTTATACATAGCGGGCATGTAACAAGGCTCTCCAGAAAACCAACTCAACCCAACCCATAGCCTCCCACCCGCCACCACCACCGTTTTTCTTCCTCAGTAGAGCATAGACGTGATAGGACACGGAGGAAAAAGTGTGAGTTACATGTACATGCGGACCCGAAAAGAAATCTTTTTTTTTCTGGAACCATTGACAAGTTTTTCGTATAATGGAACAAGTTGCGAAAAGGGGAAAGGGAGAAAGAAAAAAGTGTTACTTTTGCACACAAGTTATACCTTCCCAACTTTCTTCTTCCCTCTCCCCCTCGTCTCTAATAAAACTGGTGGGAGTGAGTATAGGGATATATAGGAATCTTTTTTAAAATATAGATATATATGTACACATCTACAATACGAGCACATACACGTTTTTGTCTATGTTGAATGAAAAAAACTAAACTCTGAATACTCAACTGTATTATTATTATATAATACGCGACATATATACCTTCCTACGTTTTTCTTAAATGTTTACAATTTCGGATGAGTGGGTATAATCTTGTAGGAAATATTAAAAAATGTAATAATATTCCCTGTATATTCTCAAACCAAATATGATAATGATAAAATGGGTAAAAAATAATTGAAAGGAAATTATCAAGTCATAACGGTGTACACTGGTTCAATTTGCCAACAAACAAAAAGTTTGAGCAGTATGTACGGAGATTTTTCTTTTTTCAGAACAATATTTTATGAGAACTCAAAAAATCTCTTTTTATTAAAAAAGAAATTGTTGTAAAATAATGTTTACAAAAAATCTTACACAAGATATACATACATGTATATACATACATATATAAATATATAATACTCCACTTTTTAGAGGACGTACCTTTCACCTCCCAAACCAGTTACCAGTGTTTTTAGCCAGAGAACAAGAATTGAATTTGTAATACTACAACTACTGCTACTACCTCTAGAGAAATTTTACTCTTACAAATAAAATAAAAAATACAATTACCACCAAAAAAAGTTTTTGTAGACTAGAGAGAAGAAGAAAGGTTTTATTAGGGCTAAACAACTGTGTACAATATATATTATATTGTGTGTAACAAAGGAGCAAACAAAAAATTTAGATTGTAAGTGGAATGAATAATAAAATGCACTTTGTATATGTATATTATGATTATCGGTGAGTCAGTCAGTGGTCACTTTCACTTGCAGATACATGATTGATGATGATAATGATGATGACGATGATTCTTTTGCTGTCACAATAATTTACTGCTTGTTATTATTATTGTACTACAAAACTGTGTCTCTGGAATAAAAATGGTTTGTTTTGAAAGTTAAAGAAGGGTTGCCAATTTGGGGGGAAAAATCTATTCAATTCTCAGTCATCCGATTCATCAAACCATTAATCTATACCAGATACTACTACACCAGGCGAAATCTGGAGACCTCCCAAAGTGTGGGGAACAAACTTTCCCCTTTTTTCAGTGTGGTGGCAAGGGAAAATCCATAAATAATATTTGGCAAAAAAAGTTCACACCTCTCACGCGGGGAGAGCGATAAAAGTATAAAAAATATATATGAAAACGCAGGCAGGGTGGTGGGTTTTATAATGTCTCAACATTTCTTCAACTCTGGAGCGGAAATAAAAAGGAGTCGTCATAAATTTCCCCACTGAGGTGGTATAGGTACCCGTCTGTTTACAATTTCCCCCTTTTCTCCCACTTTGGTTTCCAACCGGTAACGACCACCAAAGCCAACAAATTAGCAAAAAGGAAGGACTGAAGGAAGAAGGGAAAGAGAAGAGAGGAACCAACCAACTTGTAGCGTGACACTCATGGCTCGTTACCAGGTTTTTATGATGCTCTGTTCGAAACGGAGCAGAGCGTTTAGCAAATAGGTCTCCATTTAGACAAAAAAAATATACGGGGCACATCAGGATGCACACACATATACGACATGCAACTTCACTTCACGCTCATTGAATCGGCTAAAGTTGATGAAGGCGCCGACCTAGGTACAAACTATAACTACAAAATTCCTCAATTTTTTGTTTTCATTTCACCCAATTGAAGCATTGAATAGCATGCATCCAGCCTGTCTTCACTTTCCCTCTGGATCACTTGTTTACGAAGACGTAATAAGAAAAGTGAAACACAAAGCTGCAAAATCTAGTCTTTATATTTTCCCCTTTTCCGATCCACTACACCACCACCGTGATGATGAACATGTTGGAGGAGAAACTCGCCGCGGTGAAAACGACATATACACGGGGAACATATGGAAATGTTATTTTTTTCTGGTGGCTCTGCGCCGCTCCCTATACTTACAGCATCCGCCGCTTACTTTTATGCACAGAGTCCTGCTCCTACTGCCGACCGACCGAACCACCCGAACTTCAAGTGTCGGCAAAGGAGCCTAATATTTTACAAAGTTTTATGTAGCCAGAGGCCATAAAAGGAAATATATTGTTGAGTAAAGTTCAAAGAGCTGCCTCTCGTCTTGGACGTCTGACCACAGGGTGCGTAACTCATTATTATTAGTAGTGCAACCAGTTGGAGAGAGGAGTGAACTCCTCTGGAAGACACTTGAGAGGAGAAATAGGAGGAGAAGGTAAAAAGGAAATGGTAAGTAAGAAAAAGAATAAAAGTATAAAAAAAAGATTAGATGACGCCGCTGCCGCCACTTTTCCTCGGGAAATCTTTTTGTGCCACACAAGTTTCCACAGAGGAATACATCACCTCAAAATCACTGTAATTCTGGTTATGCTGACTGTTCTTGGCAGTAAATATGATAAAAAATAGAACTATATATTATATTACGCCCTGTAATAAAAACCTGTTTGGAATGGAGGGAGAGGAGGAGGAGGGGTTCACAGAAATAAAAACAATAATTTTGAAGTAAAACATCCAAATGAAATCTAAAAAGTTTTCTCACAGGTTCCGACCGACTCCTATCCTATCCTATCCGCTCCGGTACAAGGGCTCCTTGAAAAAGTTTCATAAGCTTATTAGCCTGGAGGCTTTAAGTGAGGAGAGATTAAGTTGGAAAATGATTCATATATATGATATGCCTGGAAGGGGGACATGACATGGGTGCTACCCGGTGGTGGTGGTGGTGAACACTTTTGTTCGTAGTACACGGTAGTATAGTTTCCATAAAAATTTTCCTTTTTTCCTCTCGACCCAAAGATAAAGTCAAGTGCGAGAGCGTGTAGCTGTCAGAGTTGGCAAATGTGGGGAACCCTTCTTGCCCAACATTAATTGTAAAGCCCATGCCCAATGGCTTCCCCATTTTCATATCGGATTCAACAGGAAAGGGGCAAAAGTGGGGTAATTGAGGATCATTTTGTTTTTTACCAAGGCAGCTTCGGCTTCCCTCACCCGCCTTCCCCTTCCCCTTGCCCACCACCACCACATTTTCCATTAATTTCCTCTTTTCTAGTTGACTCCTGATCGCAGCTAGGAGTCGTCGAGTATTGGAATAACTAGAGAGATTTGCTTGGCATATATATATAGGTAAGCACACAATCCGAATTAAATTGGGAGATTCACAGATGTGCGTCACGGCAGTTTATACGTACGTATATATACGTGCTGTTGGATGGAGCATTAGAATTTTGGAAGACCAACCAATAATGTCCAACTTATGGTCCCTCTAAAATGCAAACAAATGGATTCACTTCGTTCGAGAAACAAGGTAAATGAAGGGAAAGCCTAGGCGGCTCTAAAACAACCGGATTTTCCCTGTCTTTGCCATTCACTATGGAAAACTCTTAAGGCTTCCAGCAGCAGCCTCTTAATGCCAGTCGGTTGGACAATATATTGGAGCCGTTTTACGCCAAAAGTGTCCCAACACAAGGAAGAAAATCAAGCTCGACCTAAAAAAAATATTGGGTGGATTGAGATCATTATATTGGAAGAGAAAAATAAAAAAGGGGAGGGGTAGCAAACATTATTTTAACTCGACCATTTTCTCTCTGGACTTTCTTCAAGACGGCGTAAATTTACCTTGCGAGCCAATGTGTAAACCATTGTGGAACAAAAGTAAGTAATATATAACATCTTTTTCTTCTTCGTCTCTCGCAGTTCATCTCTCATGCATCACCTTCCAAAAAAGGACAGAGAGAAGAAATTTTTTTTCTTCTCCCCCTCAAAAATATGTGTAGCCCCACATGAAAATGTATTATGTATGCTTTTTCTTTATTCCGTGCCTTGGAGTAATGGATATAAGGGGAAAAGACTTGATGAAGTAGAAGAGTAATGCGGGAAACCCTTGACGTTAATCTCTTTTCACTTAACCAAATGCCACAACAGCTACTACTACTACTACTACTACTACTATACTTACTACATCTCTACACAGCAGCAGCTACAGGCGGAATACATTTTATTTTTTCAAAACGGGAAAAAGAGAATGGAAATGGAACAAGAAAAAAAAGTGGTGGTGGTGGTGCACGGTGATGTGATGGTGGTATATGGATGGAGGTATGGAGAGTAACTAAGAAGAACTACTGGAAACTGGTCTTTTCTGGCAATATGCCTCCAGAAGCATAAAGAAAAATGGATGATGGAGGTTAATGGAATGTGGTTTAGAGGAGGGCAAGGCGGCGGGAAAGTGGGCAAAGGCAGACGCTGATTTGATGGGTGAAAAGAGTTTTTTTCTCTCTGCTGCTTTAACCATGTTCATGTTAGAAACGCATCACATTTTTTTACAATGTATCCTTACAGAGACTCTCGTTTTTTAATACCTATATCGACTTTTACCAGAGGGTAGAGAGAGAGAGAGAGAGAGAGGAGGGAAGGAAAAAACGACCAAGTACCTGGCTGATGTGAGCAATATCTCCATTACATATGCTCCTCTCTCTCTCTCTCTCTCTCCAACTGCTTATGTATACAACATTTTCTTTTTTTTTTTGGAAAGTTGAGCTTTTCCCTTAGTGTTCTGGATTTATGTACTTTCGGGACAGGTTGTTTGGCTGACTGGCATTCATCTCGGGAAAGAGAGAGAGAGAGAAAAGTGGGGCTCACATTACCTTCTCGTCGTGAGTATATCGGACTGAATGGGTGTAAAAGTGAGACAGAATGGGAAACTTGAACTGAAAGATTTTTTTCAAAGCAAGCAAGATTTTTTCAAAGCAAGCAAGTACACGCTTTAAAATGAAACCCATATATAGCCAATATGAGTGGAATGGAATGGAGGAGTGGTGGTGGTGGTGGTGTGGTGTGGTGTGGTCGTATACGTATAGGACGAGAATATGTGGAGAAAATGGTAGGAGAGAAATCCCCTGGGAAAATCTTTAAGAGTTTTCCTTCGATACCTTTGGAGAAAGGAGCATTTTTTTTCTTCTCTTTCGAAAAAGCTCTTTTGTGTGGTGACGGTGACACAGCCCTCCCACATCATGATGGGGGTGGGTGGGTAGTGGTGGTGGTTGTATGCAAACACCTTTAAAATCATTATAATATAATGCGAGCCCGTTTTTGCTTGTGCTTGTGTGTTAGTCGCGCAGGCTGCATAATACTTACACCAGAAGCAGCAGAGTAGGGAAAATGTGCGACATATCATTATTGTGTGCATGATGGTCTCCTTGAGGAATTTTATTTTAGTCCGGATATGGAGACGTAGACGTAGTTGGAAACAGGTCCATTTGCATGAATGGAGGTCGTCGTCGTTTTTCTAGGAAGGAAGTGAAATCCAAAGAGCGCCGGATCCTGATCCCTTTTTTACTCCTCCGTCGTCGTTGTATAGCCGTTATATGTAGCAGGTTTTTTATGCTTGAGATAATATTCATGGAAGAGTTGCCGTCTGGATGGGGATCGAGTTCGAGGTGGTGGTGGTGGTGCTACAATGTCGCATTTATCAACAAATATGGTGGCAACGGAAGATTTACTCGTTTCCGTAAAAAATGAATGAGTTTTGGATGTTGTATAGCGAAAAAAGCATTTTTTTTGGATAAAGAAGCTATATACATACCTAACCTATTCTATGCATTTCTGAGGTATTATTATTGAAAAAAGCAGCAGCAGCAGCTCCTTTATAACACGTTATATGAACGTACGTGACGTGTGGTGGACATAATATTTCATCTGGATTGACGAGAGTGGCGTTGTTACACATACATTTTTGATCTCTCATGTTTACACTGTTATCATTTCGTCTGACGAATTTCCATCATCATCACATCACTGTTTTGATAACGGGATTGCCACTGACTGACATTATTATAGTGCGTAACGCAACAATAAATCTGTGCATACTATCGCATTCGTGGGGCGTTTCTATATTTGTATAATACCTATGTGGTCGGTTTAATGGAATTTGGAACTGGAACGTAGTATTTAGGCACTGTGTACACAAACGTGACTCATTCAGGTGTGTTATTTTATATTTATATGCGAAAATTATTATTTCCCGATTGGCCGCACATGTTACAAAAGCAAATATGCAAACGATGTGATGATAATATTGATATAAATGGCATTGAAAATCCTTTTCCAAAACTATTAGCAAAGCATGTAAAATATATATATGCATTTCTGGTGAAATTGTTTTTAGCAGAGGGGGCTATTGGCAAAGTAGGTTTAATGGACCTGGAAATTAGCAAAAATACTATGACTCAAAGTTTAGTCAAGTTGACATATATATTTAAAATAACGTACAACAGATCATTGTTTACCAAATCTTAATGGATAATTAAATAAAATGTGCTTAAAACTACTCACTAACAAAGCAATCACTTGTCAGTATGGCGTAGGTTTTTTGTCGCGATCGTTCATTCGCTTTTAAGCCATAGTCGATCAGTAGTCTCCCTTTTTGAATAATTGTTTAACACAAGTCGTTAAAAATGTCTTCCTTATTATTTTTTGGCCTTATCCTAACTTTATTCATAGCTGTAGCTGTACACGGATATGAAGCCCTGGACGGGCCAAACGACAGTATTGGGCAAGCTTTAGTTCCCGAAACAAACATTTCTGGTATTGTCGGACTTCCGGCGATCCTATCCTGTCAAGCGGAGGGTGGTCGCTCACTTGACTCCTGCCGATGGTCCTTTATTGACAGAGACAGAGTTAAACACATTGTGGAAATTACGCCGAGAGGGGTAAACAGCAGCGATGACACACCTGAGCATCATCACTTGTACGAGTACACTGGCAATGGGTTGTCCAAGGGAGACTGCACAATGACCATCAAGAATTTAACCGAAGCCCATGGTGGTCCTTGGGAATGCACTCTTCACGACAGGGATGATAATAATAATAATAACAATGGAAGCTTAGTTCTATATGGAAAACTCCAAGTTGAAGCTAACGGTAAAAGTTAAAACGACTTCTTTCCACTGTCGTCTCGCTCTCATTTTTTTTTACTTGTGTTGCTCAAGAAAGATGACGAATCAATTGAAATTAATTGCAGAACGGGTATCCCAGCCTTATTTTGATCACAAGGATAACCTGGATGATATCACCTTCAATGAAACTTTTCCGTCAAATACGAGCATTGTATGTTGTGTGGATGGTGGCTATTTCAGTCTCCAACTGGCTTTTCACATGTACTTAGGTAAAAAAGAAGGTTTCTGGAAAGGATTCTAAATTTTTTGAAAACTTGTTATTATATTGCTGCTTGACACGTTGACACGTTGCGGGACACTTTTTCTCATTTTTATTTAGACAATGCAGAAAGCGCTGCATCCAGCGGGTCCCTGCGTCGGTTTATCAGGGGAACCGATCCACATGTAACGCACCACGTTTGCAGAAGTATAAGTTATAATTTCCAGCCAGGCGATTACGGAAAGGTTTTCACCTGCAAAGTGACATACACGCATAATTCGAAGGAGTACTCTCTGATTGGACGTACAGAGCCAATCCGAATTAAATGTAAGCTAAAGAAAAATGGGATAAGGTTTTCCGTTCATACTTTTCAATCATAATCAAAAAGGGTTTACGCAAAATTTTGAACTATTTAGACTCTCCACGATTTGTTAACTCCACCAAACAGCAGATTAACTCCGAGGGGGTCACGATTAGCGTGGATTTTAAATCAAATCCTGAATCCACTGTAAACTGGTATGTAATCCCGTCCTCTGAGGAATTCCATATAGGAAACAATACAAAGTACAAAATGTACAGTAAACATGTCAAGGTTGGCCGAAAAGCAAAAATTACAATTAAATAGTAATTTATAAATTAGCCTGCAATTGTATAAAGAATGTGCTTTGTGTTTCAAGGGGGATGAGTATACCGCGTTCCTCGAGATTTACGACGTGTCCCCAGAAGATTACGAACGAACGTTTAAAATCAAAGTAGCGAACAAGTATGGCGAGCAAGAATTACGGGTGAAAATTATTAGCCCGAATCCAGGAGACGAGTCAGGTTCGTAAATACTTACACGGAGGAAAGGGGTTTTAATTGATTACAAATATGAATAGCCGCTTGTAAAAAAAATTTTTTTTTGCGTGCGTGCAATTTCAGAAGCATATTGGCTGATGATTATAATCGGGGTTTGTGCCTTGGTTTTCCTATTGATCCTCGCCGTCATTGTCTTTGTCGTCCTGAGGAGACGTGGCAGGAGGAAGAGAGGAAGGTACAGTCCTGCGGTGCTGAAGAACAGGCAGGCGTCCGTGACGTATAGAAGTAGGGCAGCCGACGACGATAATGTCGACCAGTCGTAGATTTTCACACTCTCCTGGACTCGTCGTCACGCTCCAGTTACGTTCCGTCCATCTCCAATCACTATCCTCCATTCCATGACGGTGGTGGTGATAGTAGTGACGACGTGATTCAAGTGGAAATCTCGATAAAAAATTACGCTCGTTGATTAGGTATTCGATAAGGATACGGGGTAGGGATCTATATTATGACGACTGAATAAAAAACGTGTGTGCTTCTCATGTTTCTATTAAACTTTTTAATTTTAATTGCCTCCCACAATTGAATTTTCTGGATATAAATGTTAATAATTAAAATTAAACTTTGTTGGTGTATAAATAAATGTCATGAAACGGCAATAATATTGACTATGCAGGAGTAATTTGTTGAGTAGGATGATTTGTACTTTGTACATTAGTGGACTTTGTTCGTGTACGCTTAGTGTGATTTTATTTACGTGATGATGACGCCAATTTTTGATGTGATGGGAAATGGAACTGATAAATACTGAAAACGGAAAAACGCCTGAATAAATAAATATGTCACAGATACACTATTTGTTTTCCCCTTATCTTTAAGTTTACAAACTAGCTTCCAATAAATGACAACATCAAACCTATTCATCAACTGCACTACGGATAATTTAGAAATTATTTTATGAACGTCGTTGTCAGTCAACGTGATTACATCAGATTGTCTTCGTCTCTGGCATTTAACTATAGAAAAAATGTCTTACTTGGTTCTTGTGCTGACTTTTTTCACATCTTTACTAGCAGCACCTGGTGTCACCAAAACTAAAAGTGAATTTGAAGCAACAACAACAGCAGAACCGGAAGAAGTCGCAAACTTCACTTTGCATGGGAAACTCGAACTGGAATTAGTATGGAAGGAACTCAACGGTAATCGACAAAATCACATTCAAACGTGATTACATCAGATTGTCTTCGTCTCTGGCATTTAACTATAGAAAAAATGTCTTACTTCGTTCTTGTGCTGACTTTTTTCACATCCTTACTAGCAGCACCTGGTGTCACCAAAACTGAAAGTGAATTTGAAGCAACAACAACAGCAGAACCGGAAGAAGTCGCAAACTTCACTTTGCATGGAAAACTCGAACTGGAATTAGAATGGAAGGAACTCAACGGTAATCGACAAAATCACATTCAAGCCTCCCGTGCCTTTGGTCAAGTTTTAAAGAATGTCTTATTTAGAAAGCGATCCACTGAGAAATAATAGGACTTGGCCAGGGTCCACGGATAATTCCACCGGAGCAACGGACCTCCCGCTCCCGAGCGATATAATTGAGAGCGTGAATGGATCAAGCAGTAAACCCAATTTGAGCCGTACGACACCTGTAAAATTAAAAACTCCAGGTTAGACCCCTAGCAGCTAAAGCACTGTTCAACCGAATCCCAAAGTTACGCAACAGAACCAAGCAGAAAGTGCCTACAAGTTGCATTTATTTATTTTTTGACAATTTTCCCAGGCACAATGTCCCCAACACACCTGGTTTTCATGTGGATTGGGATTGGTCTTGTGATTTTGCTTGTGATCGAAGTGGCTGTTTTTACTGCCGATGCTGTGATGTCAAGAAGGAACATGCGAGCAGACTATTCTTCACCGCCGCTTATGCTCGCTTAAAATGAACTTTCACCATCAATTTTTAAAATACTTATTTTGGTTTTGATATGTGATTTGAATTAGTTGAAGTAACTGCGAGTATGGATCGATATTTGTTAACTTTGATCCTCATCATCAGGTAATCAGGGACAAGCTTAGACGAAAAATAAATGTTATTTCAATTCAACAGCAACATCAAATCCTTCGTCTAGCCGGGTTGTACTGCCAGAGCTCAATATGTGTAGCTTGACGCTTGTAATTAAATCTTAATGCACCCTGGGTATAGTTATTAAATAGGTTATCCAGTTTAGTGGGAATGCTGTAAAAATCTGTAGCATTTGTCCTACAGTCAGTTCAGCACATAATGTATATCCCTAGAATGCCCTTATTCACAAACATGTTTACCACGTTTACTTTGATGCAAGAGGGGAAACGCATAATTTACTTGAGGCTAATTGTAACCTGATGAATAAACAACGAATTTCAAGTGCTTGTTGTTCACCAGGGGCTCTTCTGCAACTCACATTTATAAGATTACTTACAATTACTTTATAGGCATAGTACGTTTTCCACATATCTCCACCAAAAAGTATGCACCACCGAGTTCGCCATATGCCATATATTCCACTCATGCTCTCTCTCTCTCTCTGCTCATCCAACTTTCATCATCATCAAAATACATTACGAAAAATGCGGAAATGAAAACAAAAGTGGGAATTGAGTAGAAAAACATTTAATTGAGTCGTAGAAACATTTATATAGTATATGCTTTGTCAAAAGCATCCCCAAAAACTCTTGTTGTTCCCCATGTTCACACACGGTTTTCATGTTCCATTACGTAATGCGCAAAGTGAGCCTAGTAAAAAATAATTTCCCAGAAAACTTTCCATAAATATATGCCTTTGAAGGTAAGGTGATTAATAGTTTATATGATTTTGATAAAACTCTCCAAAATATCATTCCACACATGTGGATAGCTCAAATTCACACACGCAAAAGTTCACAACAATAATATCTCTCCCGGAGTTTGTATCCTCCCCGCCGCAATTTGTGGTGAAGATATATGTTGTACTTGTACCGCCGCCACTGACGACGACATAAACCAAGAGTTGCCAGTCCCAGAGATTTTTTTTTTGAAAGTGGTGTGGAAAAACTGGGGTGATGGTGAATCACATTTTTTTTACCCACTTTCATTTTGTAAATGTCAGCAACAAGGAAAAGGGTACGAATGCTGCGCCTGGTATATTATATCATATTGGTATCTCTCTGGTGGTTGTCGTGCCGTGGTGCCCCCAGTGTGCCACTACAAAATATACATAATAATAATTACTTATAGAGAAACACAAGAACCATATTCTCCCCGGCTCTCTTTGTCCAAATAAACGAGAGAGAGATTTTCCTTTGTACTACGAAAAGGGAACGAGGAGGATCCTCTTTATACGAATCAAGAACGTATAAGCACCAACTTGACATATGTACCACCGGTGGATAGATAGATGTACATGATAAACCCTGGAGCAGCATAGCACCAACACACCAGCTCCAGCAAAAGTCGTCCTCACACTCCCCAAGATCCAGAGAAGGAAGAATGAATGACTTTCCGGGTTGCCTTCAACTCCAGGCACACATGTGTCAACTGAATTGTGTGTGTCATGTGGATGTGGGTAGCATGGGCAGGTTGATTCTTAAAGAAAAATTTTTGAAATTTGAATAATTTAATTTATTCTTTTCACCAAGCTGGAGATGATGAGTTGTGTATTCTGAAGTTTGTTCAAATAGAGCAGAGCATGCATAATAGGCATAGTTAACAAGTGAAATATGTACGTGGTGGTGGTGGTGGTGGCCCAGTCAGTGGTATATAACGTGTATAAAAAAAAGTACACACAGACACATTATTTTTTTTGTTCCTCCTTCCCACCCTCCCTCCCTCCCTCTTCCCTCCACTCGTTCCACACAGCTCAACCATAAACCATATTGTAATCCTTTGCTGGAGAAAAACTGCTGAACCCCGGTGTAATTCTTGCTCGGGTAAAAGGAAAATATGAAAAGATGAGGAGAAGAGAGAGAGAGAGAAAAAAATGAAATCAACTTTCTCTGCTTGTCTCTGACAAAATCAGATGTACATGCAAATTTTCCACTCATCTTCCTCTACTTCTTGCTTACTTGCTTTCTCCTGTGTGCTGGTCTTACTTGGTTCTACCCCGGCTGAATTTAGATGAGGATCATCATCATGGTGGTGGTTGTGGATGGGAGAAAAAGGATTTTTTTATTCTGGGGAAAACGAGGGAAAAAATGTGACGATACACGACGGTGGTGTGTGCAGGGAAGGGAGAGGTGAATGCATATCGTCATCTCACGTTTTCTTGGTTGCTCTGGTTGGGCTCATCCCAAGGAGCCCCGAAAAGAAATAGTCAAGAGGGAAAGGAGAAGAAAAAAAATATGAGGAGGACTAGTTACAAATGTTAGGGTATGGAATTTTTTTCCACCTAGAGAAAATACCTATTATTTGGGCAATGTTATGAATTCTTATCTACATCTCACCCAGTCATGCCACCACTCCACTCAGAGGAGATATCATCCCTTTATCGATGTGCTCTTTTCGAGAGGAAAAAGCTCTTCCTTTGTTGATTTTTTCTGTCACATTGAGAGCATACGCTCGCTCGCGCTCCTTGAGTAATCAACGCCCAACTTTCCCATCCTTCCACCAGAAAGAAGACGAAGAAGAAGAGAGAGAGAGAGAGAGATAAAGTGCCCTCCTCTGCGCCCCGATCTTCGTTATCTCTCCAGGGTTGAGGGCAGGCTTTTGCATACAAAATGTTGATTTGGGAGCTAAATTAAAATTTCCGTCTGAGTCATCGCTTTTCTTCAGATTCCTTGTTTGGAATTCCGTGATTGAAAGCAGTTGCATGGATTGTCGAATATATATTGCCGTCATTTTTTACATTTACTCAACAACCGTACAGAAAAAGCTCAAAGTAATCTACCTATTCTCACCTCCAGGTTTAATTGATAGAATTAACTAAGGACGCCGAAACCAACAAAAATTTGGGTGTGTTGGTTGGTAGACCAAAATAAGCGTGCCGTTTTTACATTTGTAATTGAATACGTTTAGGCTTTTGGAACAAAGTCCGCAGCGCGTGTGCAAGATTAATAATCTTTTGCTTTTGGGTTTGATTTTTCCATTTCCACCAAGTTCGCCAATTAGCAATTAAAGCCGGCAATTAATCTTCGAACTAATGCAAACTACGTGCGCGTTCAGGAGTTTTCCAACGGGAAAACCTGGAAGCTACAGAGCCATATAATATACTACCAATGAACATTGGGGGGCATTGGTTTAGAATTTAAAAGTCTAAAAAGTCTAGTCACTCGTGTGACCAAACCGTAAAAAAGAATTTCACAAAGCATTAGAAATAGCATAGCGCACGGTTGAAAATCTCATTCGAAACTTTGATAGTTCATCCTCCTCCTTCCTTCATTTCAAACCAGTCCACGCTATCCATCCTACACACCACCAAAATAAAATCTCAGCCCTCCTTCGTGTGTCGTGTGAAGTTTTTTTCTTTCTTGGACCACATGCCAACCCGTATTTTCGCCATAAATATTGCGGATAAGGTGACGAAAATGGGAGTTGGAAATTATTAAGTAAATCGGCAATGTCCTCCACGTAATCGGTTTACACGCCATCATACATATATATATATACCACCAACGAACGAACCAACCACCCGAACAGGATATACAAGAGAGAAGAATGATTTTTTTTTGTGTTGTAAGAAATATACGCAGTTTTCTTGCCAAACCAACCAACCACCACGCACATCACACAGGGTCAAAAAGATAGGGCTACTACTATCCCCCTCATTCATGATCACCATATAACTTTATAGTCTCTCTTGTCCTTTGTTGATGTGACCCGAGACAGGATCTAGGATCATGTAGAAATGTTCAATTTGCTGTGATGTGCAGATTGGGCTGCTGCTGGACGGCTTTTGCATGGCTGCTCTCGCTGCTCCCTCGGATAAAAAAGAAGAAATTCTGGGTTGGAGGGCTCCCGTTATTTTTTTCTTCTCCAGCTCCTCTCACTCACTCACATCAGCTTGCATGCCACCATACATTTGTTTCTATTTTCAAGCTCACAGCCTCAAAAATTGTGAAAGACGAAGACGAGAGAAAGAGTTCCAGTTGCTTGTTTGAAACATACGTATAAAACGTAAACGTACGACCGACGTACCCAAAAACCCGGTATAAAATTCTTCTCTTGTGTATCATGGATCTTGAAAAACTGGCAACAGTTGAGAACATTGGAGAAAAGTCGTGAAAAAGATTCCGCACAGTAGCAATAGCAATATAATCTCTTCTGGTACGTACGTACGGCACGGTTTACCGGTGTACATGTTGATACATTTACGGCCCATATAGAATCAAAATTCCAGGCACGGTATTTGTGTCAATCCATTTCGTTGAAGTTCAATTTCACGACACACACAACATATCCAGCAGGAAGCAGCCCTAATGTGAATGGATTCTATTGTTCATATAAAACACAGTTAAAGTTTCTCTCTCTCTCTCTCTCTTGCTTTTTATTGAAGCCTGTAAAAAACGCGAGTATATATATACAGCTATAGCTTAGTAAGTAGAAACGAGTCTTGCAATTTGTCACTTTTATATAACATGTGTGTGTAGTAGTGTAGGCATATTATTAAATGTAGATGCTGATATCATGGGACGTGAACGTGTACGACTTGCTTTTCTTTCTTTCTTTTAACCCCCAACATTGATCTGAGAAATGTGTTCGAGTCACCAACCTAATAGAGGAGACAACGTCCGGTCACCGGTCTCTCTCTCTCTCTCGCTGGATGTAAAAGCTCTCCATTTTCTTTTTCTCCGTAGTAGTGAAACATCAGGAGACACATGTGAAACGACTAGTTTTTTCATAGTTCATGAGTTTCTTATTTTCTCTCTCTCTCATTTTTATCATCTTTCCGGTATTGTCGATAATATGGTTTTTTTTTCATCAATGGTTTTGTTGACATGGCTTGCAGACATATGGCTTTGGCATCCCAGGGGAAAACTCTCTATTACAGTCGGTCTTTTTCTTCGTTTTGCCTGTCCGCTGCTGCCTACTTAGTACCACCTACCCACACCACGTCTTTCTCCTCTCTCTCTGAGGAGGTAATTGTATTATTGTGTACTAGGATTTTATTGAGAGAGAGAAAGGGGCCCACCAACCACCCACACACCCACCCCTCAACTGCTGCTGACTGACTTTTTTTCATTACGAGCCATTTTGTTAATGCAACACAAACCTGGGAAGCTGTGTAGTATGCTGCGAGAGAGGAGAAGCTGTGTGCTCTCCTTTTCCACTTCCACCATTGAATTGAAGCCCCAGTTTAATTACGTTCCCCCAAGTAGCTCTCAATCAGAAATGATTCTCTTTTTTTTGCGAAAAAGAAAAGGAAACCTTTTTTTGCAATTGCACTTTCCTTCCATTTCCAGCCTGATCAAAAGTTGTTTTTTTCTTCCTAATCACCAATATATGCTTTTCCCTTTTGAAAAAAATCCTTTTTCCTCCGAGTGGGGAATAAACAACGGTGCGAAAACGAACAGGGTTCGAGAATCAAAACTGGCAGCAGAGGGGTCTCTGGCGCGCCACATCTGATACCACACCAGGTCCTAAGAGCCCCGGAATAGGTGACCTATCCATTACAGCTGGTTGGGTGGTGGAATTGTGTAAAATTGCTGTGTTTGTTAGGGCTCTACTCTACTCTACACACACATCTCTTCTGGTCCACATTTTCTTAAAGACCACACTATCCCATAGTCTTTCATATATATGACCACATGAAGAAGGAGCAAAAAGGCTCTTTTTTTTTGTTTTTTCCAAGGTTTTTCTCCCCTTTTTCCGTTTTCCCTTGGCATCTTCACGTCCAACTTGCTTTAATACATTTTCCCTTGTTTGAGAGCCAGAGTAATCGATCGGAGCAGGGAAAAAATGGAGAAGCTCCTGTAACAATAAGTACAATGAAGTAAGGGATCCATAAGGATCGTCCACACTCACACCACTATAGTAGTCGTCACACGAAACATAAAAGGCAGCTGAACACCAAAGGTTTCTCTTCTCTTCGTTTTTTTCTACTACTTCTTCGTCTTCTTCTCCTTCTCCTTCTTCGTCTTGATATGGTAGTAGACATATTTCTCTATATAGTTTTCCGCGTCAGCATCAGCACCATCATCACGAACATATTATGGCGTGGCCATCACCATGATCTGGATCATCATCATCACGAATCCATTGTCTACTTGAACAAAACTCGGGTTGTCAGCAGAAAAGTGAAAAGTGGAGAATAGTTCAAGTGGGATAAAGTAGTACAGCAGAAGGGTATAGGATAGGAGAGGATAGGATGATGATGATGATGATCGCAGGATGGATCAAATATGTGTACAAGGATCCTTCCTGAAATGAACTCAAAAAGGAAACTTTCATTTGGCAAGACAAGATGCTCAGACAGATGCAACGGAACGTGGAGGAAAAAAAACTGGGAGAGCACACACGGGGTACATACACACACATCAACATCAACTCGCCGCCACCACCCACATCCACCACCACCACCGCGCCGAGTGTGCACTTCAGATTATATATATTTTTGTTGGATTGAGCCGTTATTGTAAAATGGTTTTTTGAGGTAGTCAACCTTGATGGCTACACGGCGCGCGAGGGAAGGGAAGGCAAGGCAAGGCTTTTTTCGGGAGGAAAACATTAGCCGCAAAACGAGGTTGACATTATGATATCGAAAGGATGGCACATTTGTTGAGGGTTTTTGCAGAGAAAATAATCTTGTCATATACTTACGTACGTATTATAATGGACTCCGCGCTGGAGTGCATGGATGAACGCGAGTGACAACGACAACCTATATTATGTGTTCCACTCCACACCGAGTTAATTAGCATTCCCCCCACCAAACTCTCCCCCTTTGGCCATAAGCTAATATTCTCTCGTATACTTGGAATGACCACCTGGATGAATGGACTCTAATCGTATTAATTTTATAGATTAAGCGCGAGAGAACAGGGAACATAATGCCATGCAAAAAAGTAATCAGATGATGATGATGACGACGAACACGAACACGATACTACGTGCTCATAAACATTTTCCCTTGCAATTACAGGGAGCAAATGGAACGGGAAATGGAAACACAATCGTTGTCTCCACTCCACACCACCACCATTCCGCTCCTCAGTTTCTTCAATTCCATTCCACTCGCCGAGCAAAACCACTACTGCCTGCTACTGCCACCCACCCCCACCACCACCCTCCGAGTGAGATTGTCAAAGGAAATCCAGAGAGGAAATCAACGTTATGCACTCGTTTATGAAAACGGCTCTCTAAACTCCCGGCGTAAACACGAGTTTACCGGATTCGGTTGACTTGTTCTTAGGCAAAATTAACAGAGACTTTATGAGTCTAATTTGATTAAATCGCCTGTTTCCGCTACCTCATTAGTCCTCCATTCTCTCATCCGCTCTCCGCTTTCCTCATCCCGTCTTGTCTCATTTCTTCCAAGATAGTCGTCGTCGTCGTCGTCGTCGTCTTATAATATTATATACTCTCCTTTCAAGGAACATCAAAACAACAGCTCTATACGCGTCACATATACTTAGTTAGTACGTGTTACGACGGCTATATGGAAAATCCCCGTCGAGTCTTTATTTGCATGAACTATATCCGGCCAGCTCTCTCTCTCTCTCTCTCGGCTAAAAAGTATATGTACGTCTAATAGTCGGATGAGCGATGCTCCTTAAAGCATCTTCGGTTTTTCAAACTCGACTCTAATGACGTTGATGAAGAGAGAGAGCGCGGAGCAACCAAGGAGGATATACCTTTCACGACTGACTTCTTCTCCGAGGATCTTCTAAAAAAGGAAAACAGCACGCTAAAGAGGACGCGATAGGATGATAGGAAGGAAGGAAGGAACAACAACAAGCAGAGAAAATAAGAGAGGGACATTTACACACAACCAACATCAAATGGAAAGCCCAACCTCATGGAAATAAATACCTATCTCTCTCTCTGTTCCTCCTTGGAGAAAGCTGGCTTCCATCTCAAGAGAAACAACTTCAAAATTTCACTTGATTTGTTGCGACTCAAAGAGTGAGAGAGAGAGAGAGAAAGGGAAAATGAGAATGTGTGTATATATTTTCACAAAAGAGGAGGACTGACAAAACTAATAGGAGCACAGCAGCAGCAGCAAGAAAGAAGTTCATAGACGACAGTCTTAGTCAAAAAGTGTCGTCGTCCAACTGCTTTATAGCCTGTAGCAAGTTGATTCATCTGGATTCAGCCTATTCAAAAACTATATACACACAAAACTATTCCCCTTTCAACTAGTGCGGATGCATATATATGTATATGGAATGGTACAGAACATACGATATAATAATGCAGTTTTATAACCAGTTAAAATTCCGCCACCACTCTGTATATCTGTTATAATTTGAGTGGAGGGTATAAACACGTTATTATTTGCTACACGCATTTACACACGTAAACAGAGAAAAAAGGACAAGACGGGATTGCATTGTTGTCCGTCGTCGTCGTCGTCGTCCTCGTACTTGAGAGTTGAGTGGAGTGGAGAGAGAGAAAAGTCGAGGAGGACGACGAGGAGCATAGCACACCCGAAACAAAAGATGATCCAAGGGAAAAGGGAGAAAATCAAGAAGAGCAAAGTTTTCTATAAAGCATCTCATCTGAGTGAGCTACACACACTTTTCGCCTCTCGCTCTGTGTTATTATGTTGGTTGTAGGACAAGGAACAAAATGTCTATTGATTTTTTAGTATACACACTCAGAATTTCACAATCCACTGTCCATGGAATACTAATGAGGGAAGTTTGGAGCAAAATTAACGAGCTTTGAGCAACTCCCAAAAGTGAACAGACAGAAAGAGGAGGAGGAGGAGGAGGAAGAAGAAGAAGACAGAAAAGAAATGAGTGACTTAACTTACTTTCACTCTTACTCTGTTTTTTTTCTTCTTCGAGGAAGGAGTAAAAGAGAGGCAGTGGCAGCGCCACAACTATAGGCTTTTTTATATCTGCTTATGCAATTTACCTTCATGATATATATATGCATGTATATGTATATCTCTATAGGCTGGGTGCATTTTATATAACGCTGTAGTTTTTCAGCATTTTTATTCAGGGCTGCATTTCTGGAAAAAGAATGAAATTCTCTGTGGCTCCGCAGAGCTTTAGAATTAAAACTCTAGAAAAAAAGGCATGGGGCTCGGCGCGGAATGTGCATCAGAGGAGCTTCTTCTCTTCGTTCCGAATTTTTGTTCCGTTTGCGGTTGCTTGCTTTTTACTCTTTGTGGGCAAAATTACAATGTTTAAATGGACTGATATATAATATAAAAGTGTTATCTTGGGGAAAAAACTACGGTCGTTTGGTTCATTTTTTTGGAGAGGAGGAGAGCTGCATTGCAGACTCTGATGTATGCCAAAGGTCTACTACGGATTATTAATTTCTTGAGTAAATACACACACATATTCTCCCGTCAATGCCATGTTTTTATGAGCACTTTTTTTCTCTTATCTTGTTAGTTTTGAGATATTTTGGGTAATTCCCGACCAAGGACTCGACTGGAGCAGTGTATGGAGTCACGGAGTAGTATAGAGATGAGGTTATTGAGATATATTGCAATTTTACATGAGCGTGTGGGAAGACATATGTTTGAATAGACTATTTTCTTATTTGCAAGTCAAGTTAATTAGTTGTAGTTGATGAGAGAGATTTCACGGCATTTATATATAGTGATCTAGCATATAACTCTGTTTGAATATCAGACGCAAATTATACTCGGACTCGGGTTCGTCGTTTGTCCAGTATTTTTTCATAGAATCTTTCTTTCTGCTGAAGGACATGTTTTAAAAGGTTACCAAAAGCTAGGACGGGTAGTAGTCCTCCAAATCTCTGTATGAACTTGTGGTAGACATCTTACTTGAGAAAATACAGGATTTTTTGCAGGTTTAGAATTGTGGAGTTTTGGGAGGGAGGCAGGGAGTCCCCGAAAATCCCACCGATGGCACTGGTGCACGGGTTGGACTGTTAATAGTAATAAACCCAAATTGCCTTTTTCTTTTTTTAGAAAAGATTGATTTTAGAAAGCATTACGCCAATTTCTTCACAACAACACAACTTGTCTCTTTTGCAACCTCAGTTTTGCAATTTATTAGTCTGCTTGAGCAATGTAAACTATTTTTTTTACAAATCACTTCGTAATAATTCGTTTGCGTTTCAATCACACGGTGCGATAGAATAAATAAATAATTTCACTTCTTGTTTATGCCCAGTGTCTCCCACGAATTCGTTAATTTCTGGTACTGGAGCTACTGACTTTTTTGCTGGGTTTCTCCAAACCACAATTAAGTAGCTTTGATTAATACTAGAATCAGTAATTAACGGGGTATCAGCGGCCATATCTTCAGGCTACCTTTCCCATTCCCACAATCCAGCTATAATCATATGTAGAAATAGTGGAACAATATAATTGAGCAACCGCAGGAGTGGACGCTGATTCGTCTAACTCCTTTGTCTTTCGACCGAAACCCATTGCTGATGCTGGAGTTCTCATCGCATCCTGACGTCATCACAACATCGAGATTGGCTGTCAATGTATCTAACATCGAAAAAGTCTTAACGCGTCATGTAAAATATATATATCGGATGACATGCTTTGCGTAAGTTTGGGAATCCAGCGGTCGTGGTGGTGCTACAACATGATTCATTGTTGAATGTGCGAGGGCAACAAAAAGGTACATTTATTTGTGTGCGTCTCGAAGGTTCCATCACGCTAACGCAACAATAATAATTCGCTGCTGGGTAATTTCGCAAGAAAAGGTCATGAACATGTTGCTTTTTGTTGTCACTACAAAAACGCAAGGCTATATACGCTACCAAATAGTTCCCTAATGCTTCTTTTTCCCTCTGTGTTTGATTGTTGTACGATTACGATTGTACGCGTGTAAAGGAATTTGTGCATCGCATTGTCCATGGCGTGGTGGTACACCACCACTCACACTCACCATCATTCCTTTTTTCCTTGACTCTGTCCATGTCCATGTTCATACAAATAATCATGGAATTTCCAGATTCTCAAATTCTCACAGAATTATCCATCTTGTGTAAAAACCCCCATGGAATCCATGTCACAGGCAATTTGCACGTACAATCCATCAGTAAAAAAAATGTGAAATGGTCCTTGCTCGTCATTATTATACAACTTTACAAGATGAATCTCACGAAGCAAACTACATTTGAGGAAATCAAGCATTGTTTTTAAAAGCATAATAATAACACAAAAAAGGTACAGTACCAACAAAACTTTTTTTTGTACAGGTGGTCCAACAAAATCGAAACATGCTTCGTGCTCACCTCATAATATGTGCATGTCATAATAACTCTAACAGAACAAAAAAGCTTTAAAAACTTTGTTTGTAGTAGGTACCCCCGCACGACTCTGATTTTGGAACTAATCATTTTGATTCCTTTGATTACCAGGATGGATTACGTAAAAGAAATGAAATGTGAGCCTAGTTATGGGAGTGTTGCTAATGAATTTTGTGATTCAGAACGGTCTAGCTCAGGTCTAGCTAGTAAGATCCGCCTCACATTTTTGTTCCCCTCAAAAAGTATTCTCATTATGGTAGAATGAAGCAGGGCGGATTTGTAAGTAAAATCGCGCAGCACTAAAAATGTAACTATTATAGCGTGTAGCGTGACGAGGCACATTTGTACTACATTTGTATTGCAAAAATGGGAATATATATATATATATATTTGAAATGGTCTGACAATTTATTTGTGGTAACCGTATACACTTACCATCATCGTTGAAACGACATAATTACACCGGCCATGATATAGCTACCTGGTAGCTACTGGTGGCTACTTGGTACAACTGGTAGCTACCTATGGAAAAATCTAAAACAGAAATATGACGCTCGTGTGTGTATATATATATAGAATACTTGCAAAATTCTAGTCGCATCCCTGATTACCATCCTTCATTATAGCCAAATAGCATGCACAAATTCTTAATCACGTTTCAAATCTTTTTCCACATAATACATTTTTTAAACACTTTTTTGTCTCGACTTTTGTTCGTCTGTCAATACAGGAAATGACGACGAGTAGATGGGTATAGAAAATAGGGACTGACGTGGGTCGTGTGTCTGCTAAAAAACCAGGGAGGATGTAAGAAAGGAGAAGACGAAGAAGAGGGTTCGAATCAGGTACTTTGTTGCCAAGTTCATTGAAACGATTCCGGTTTTTTTTTACTTCAATTCTTCCTAACGCCATGCCATGCGCCACCGATAAACTTCTCAACTCGTGTTTTCATTGGTGGGAGTGATGTTGTTGAGGAGAGAGCTTCTTTCTAACAAAATGACCTCTACGGGGCCACCTTTCTAAGAAGAAGACAACGGGAATCCCCAGTTTAAAACAGAGATATAATTTTTGTAAATATCATATCATGCGTTGAGGATGGATACAGGCTTTTCTATAGAGTTACAATTTACAATGGTGGTATTTCCATTTCCTAGTTTGCCATTTCTTTATAGCGCGTGAGATAATCACAGGTAAACAGTTTAAATGGGGTATCCTTTTAAATACGTAAGCACACATTCTTCTTCCATTCCATATATATATAATAATGGAGGTAACGTAAATATTAAATAATAAAAGATAAACATCGTATCGCAAAAAACTAACTACATGGAAAACCCTTTTCTACTGCGAAGTCAAAAGAAGCAGAAGTCGAATGAGCCGTAAAAGGATTTTTAATTGTAATATAAAATGAAAGATAATTCCAGAGAGGGGTCTCTGGTTGGTTGCGGTTGTCAGTGGGAAAGCCAACTCGTTACTCGTATATTAATATCGTGGGAAATGAAGTGGGTAAGTATAGGTTATGTCAATGCTTCCAGTTTACAAGTGGTTAAAACCAGCTACATTTCACAGATTTTTAAGTATGATTAAAACCTGAGATTTCTGCTCTTTGATAGTCCAAGTATAACGTCAGGGTGAACAGGCGATGTGGTGACAAAAAATATTAAGCTTCTCTTGAAAGGAGTTGAACAGGTTGGTTGTTGGTTACACATTTAGCTCGTGTGGTAAAAATAAGTAGTAGGTTTATTTATGCACACAATGCAGTGCACCACTACCCTGTTTCGTGTAATTCTAGATTACGATATATATGATTTGTCTAGTCTAAAGTATAATGTCTTTTTGAAATCTACAGAATGAGCATATAAAAAATGAAAAAAGTTGACTTCCTTTCACGTTTTCAGCTCCTGAGAGAAAATGTATAAAGGTCATGCAGGCTACACGTGCACCTCTTCATTTTATCTCAACCAAGTGCAACCAAGTCAGAAACTTGATGAAGCACAATTTTTCTACTTGATATTCTTGCAATTCAGCGTATAAAGCTCTTGTGGATGTATTAAAAACGTAAGCCACTTCAAAAAATAGATAGTCATCCACATGAGCCATCCACACACTCCCTCCTTCAGTGACAAGTTGAGGCGATAATATAATTTATGCCTAATTATCCGGGGAATGGGGAATAACGTTGTTTTTCACAACTGACATGTTTCCGAGGGTGTGGTTTGATTTTTTTTAGCATAACGCACAGCTGCTCCATAACTGATGATATGACTATCAGATTGTAAATCCCATCCATCATTAACCACATCTACATCTACAATAAATCGGTTTTCTTAGGATTTTAGTTGATCTATCGTATGTTTTCTTTCGAAGTTACAAACCAATAGAATACCAAAAAACCTTGATCGCCGCCCATCTACAAATTATGTACACCTTTCTGGACAATAAAATAATTTTGTACAACGTATCAGTCTCTCAATTTCAATTTCATGATATTGACATGATCCTTGAAATGAATGATTCTATAATATTGTCTTAAAATGCGTGCAATTACATATTTGCTTTGTATAGATAATAAAAAAATTCATAACACGATTGTATTCGTAGTGAGTAGTAGGGAGTACAATGAAGCATGATTTATGGTTGATCTTGATCTGCATTTACATCCCTGCGACAAACAGAAAAAGTATGGCTAGACCTGATTGGAAGATCACCTGTTAAAATGGAAGATCGTTTTCTTAATTCCAATCCGAGTTTCCATTTCCATGCATGCATACCTCATGCATGACATGTGTGATATATATACGGACGCAAATAAGGTTTTAGCAAGTTTTTTTTGCTGAGGAATCGCTGACACAGCCAACAGCATAGCACACAACACAGCATAGCACTTGAAAAGTTGCTGTTTTGTGAAATGTGGTGATTTGTCCATGTCAAAATCTAATACCTATTTAAACCTCAAGCATATTGTCGCTATACACCTGCATCGCTCCGCAGAGATTATGCTGATTGTCAGTGATTATCAGAGTGTTTTTTCTACAAAATAATAAACTTGTTTAGTTTTAAAAGTTCGCAAAGCATCTTAAAAGTGCATGTGTGCAAAAGGCTTAGTTGCCATTTTAAGTTTAGACAGACTTTGACCACCACCATCACCACCTCTAGGTGGATTATATATTGATTGGATGGAAGCGGAGGACATTGCCATAAACAAAATTCCATTCGCTTTGAACTGACGCAGATAAGAAAAATCAGCAATAAATTGGAAGCTATTAAAAAAACCATGTGGTAACCGAGTAAATCGCTGCAATTTTACGATTTCGTTGTAACTATATACTCAGGAGGACAATACGCTCATTTGACCAAATTGACTTGCTATAAATAATTCTGGCTAATGAAAGGCGAGTAGAGAAAAACCACACACAAGCACGTCAGCATGCCTGCCATGTGAACAAGTCTTAAATTAACGTGTGTAAACTTAAAACTAGAATCTACCGTCGGAACGGAAGGACCTTGATGAAATGGATTGGAATTGGAACTGCTTTAGGTACAGTATAATAATTTTTTCAGTATATTTATCATTTGCAAGGCTTATTAGCAATTATTATTGAGTGTAAAATTAACTAGTGTGCAAGAACGTATCTGAAACGTCATTGAATTCATTTTTTGTTTTAAGCAAACAACAATATTTAAGTCTATTTATAGACAATAGGCAGGTAGGTCCATGTAACCATGCATAGGTACCATGCATGAACAAAGAAGTCGGTATTAAATGTAGGGATCAACTTTCCTGGATATAATTACACGAATTGAATCATGGAATAATTATTGCTCCATGAATTTTCCACGTGTAAGCCGTACTCTTTCCTCGTGAACTGTTGTGATTTTTTAATTTTTTTCATCTGTCAGAAATTCAACTCATTGAAATATAATGATTCGCAAAATTAGCGGACATTAGCTCAGACAGACATCATCCTCCATCCATCCAACACGCCAATTTGTTGTCTATACGTAACGTAAGCATCGTCAAGAGTATCCCACACTGCATGATGCGATGATGCCTTCAAATAAAATCATATCATGTGCTACCCAATCCCACACACCGTGACTATTTTCCTCCAGAGTCAAATGCGATAGCGATTTTCCACCGTTTCACACGAAAAATTAGCGTGAAACCCCACGTCGCGTGGCGTATGTGCTACCCAATCCCACACACCGTGACTATTTTCCTCCAGAGTCAAATAGGATAGCGATTTTCCACCGTTTCACACGAAAAATTAGCGTGAAACCCCACGTCGCGTGGCGTCTTTGCTCCTACCCCGTGCGCACACGCTTTTAATGTCTTTTTCGCTTCATCTTTGTTTTTATGTAATCATCATGTAATCATGCAAAACCTGGATGCATTCATGTACCCTGAGTAAGTAAACTTGTATGTCATCCGACCTCCAACGGACAATGATTTCCTTGTCTGCACCACCTCATATCATCACAACACATTCCAATGATGAATGATCGGTCGGTGGTGGTGGAATGGTGGCTATAGGTAGTCATCAAAATCGCATAAGGAGGATTTGGAGGATATGTCTCCTGAAATCACGGTAAATTGAATCGATTTGTTCGTTAAAGTGGATCAGGCAGAAGCAGGAGAAAATCGGCTTTAGCTCCACCAAAATGATATGACTGCTGCATGACACTCATACAATTGAGCTAGTGCACACCGAGTGCCTTTGATCAGTCAGCAGAACTGCGTACACGATCACGTTTAAGTCCCATGGGATATGATGGAAAAAGCTCTCATTAGAATAAGGTGGTTGTGTTATTGGACGGACGGACCAGAGACCAGAGTGGGTCCACGTTGCATGCATTGCATGTTCGCTACAATTACAGGCTTTGGTGGTTGATGGATAAGTAATAGGAAGCGAGAGAGCGTTAAACAAAATGATGTAGAGCATAGCTTTTCGTTCCCGTCCCGTTGCGTTCTTTGTACCTTAAAGAAAAGCCTTGTAGTTTAGTTTGACTTTGTATACATATATGCACATCTCCATCCACACTGTTCCCTTTTACATTTGTCAATGTTACGCAGCAGGAATACGGCGAATACGTATACAACTCGCTCGCTGTCATGCCACAGCGAAAAAAAATTCTCAACGTGGCTTTTCTGATATCATGTTCGGTCGGCTTGTTACCAATGTAATATGTATAAGGTGAATGTGTGTGTGTGTAGTGTGTCTATGGGAGAATGGAATACTCAACAGACAAGAGAGTTCTTTCTACCATTTCTTCCAACCAAATAATACTCTGCTGCCTCTCTCTCTGTTCTGTATATATATAAAAGTATATCGGCTTGTCCAGCCAAATCATAACCAACACTCCCTTCTTCCACTCTGCTCACGCCACTCTCTCTTCTGAGTCAGAGGAACAACCTGCACTGACTACTTGCTTGCTCAACTTTTTATTATTACAGAATAGTTTCCGGATATTATTATTATTAAAAATCCATTTTTGCCTTCCTATTCTAAACTTATATATACTCTTCATTCCAGAGGTGATTTCTTAAGGTTTTTGAAAACTAAATCACAATCGAAGAAAAAATCACATCACATTCCTTCAAATCAAACTTTTTCGTTTGTTTTCCACAAAAGTGCCACACACAACACAAAATTCTTTTTGAGAAATAAAAATATATATACTACTAGCTCCGGCCTGACAAGTTGAATCTTCAAGATGATTAGTTTGGATACTGAAAGTGGGATTTGCTACAACAAGTGTTGTACAACGGGCATGGATAGCGGCGAAGTGTAAGTTACACATTTTTTCCACATATTATTACTATTTAGTTAAGATAATCCAAATTGGGACTAGAAAGTAGTCAACCTTATATAATATATTACTCATCATCATGTATATCACGCAAAAAAGTGCACCATGCTCAATTCCTGGGTCCCTCTTGAAGGTACCCTTTGACTAAAAAGAAATTAGGTAATAGTTGAATGATTAGGTAGCGCTACGCGTAACCCTGAGTCTGTGCAGACATACATTTTTTTAAAGCTGCACACACGCTAGTGGCCTTAACACAAAATTGCAAAATTCTGCAGTAAGTTTATAGCTATTGGGTTCGCGTTCGGTGCATATGGTACGAGGAGCTAGTATAGCGGCATTACTGTTCTCTTCTGCGATCTGTCTACTTTTCGGTTCTGTTCTGTTTCTCCGGGTAATCCTGCTTGTGTGTGTGGGTTATTCTCAAGGATTCCAGGAGAAGTGGGTTGACAGGAAGCCTCCATCCTTACTCCTTGGAGAAGCTTTTTAGTTGCAGCAGGATTTTTATTTTTCGTAGAAAAGGGATTCGCCGTACGGCTAAAACCTCCAGAGTTACTTATAGAATGGAAATCAGCTGAAGAGCTTATTCCGTGTGATGGTATTATAACCGTCCGTGTAGGATTGCTGTATGTATTTTGGTAGGAAGCACAAAGACCTTTTGCATGTAACTGTTTTCTATAATGCAGAGCGAGAGAGAGAGAGATAGGTAGTGCGAGTACGACGTTGTTGCAGTCTCCTGTTTTGAGAGTTACCCTTGCATGTTCCCCTTTGGCAGCAGAGCAGTACAAGTACTTATAAAAGTGCTGTTGTGAATATTACATTGACTGTTGGCTATCATATTTTCATAGATTCATGTTCTGGGTGGGTTGTTGTAGGTTATTATAAAGCAGTGCAAAGGCGCAGAGGAGGACTGCTGGCATAAAACAATATGAAGCCTCTCCTGTCATATGTCTTTTGCAGCAGGCAGCGGTGGGCTCTATATAGGATTGGATTTGAGAACTTGATATTTCTGGATGTAATCAGTTTATTTAGTAACAAGGATGTTTATCTTTGGGACTATGTGTCCGACCTAAAAAGAGAATATAAAATGGAACTAATTTGTAAGAGTGAGAAGAAATATAGATATACATACATGAAGAGAGTGAAAAAAAATGTTGTGATGTCATATCGTTTATTCGCTTTCCTTGCTAGAGGTCATCCAATGACGGTATACCGCTGTTGCCGGAGATTTGTTCACTTGACAAGGGTTATCATCATAGGTTTACTATCGTATACACTTGACACTCCATAAGTTGATATCGTCCAAGTTGTATGTATTGCCACTTTGAAGTGGACTATGGGAAATTGAAAGAACCAGCCAGCGTATTTTTTGTCTGCTACAAGATGATCTGTCAATCTTTTTTTTAGAAAAGGAGAGTGATTAAGTTGTATTGCAATCACCGTAACAAATCAAAATGGGATGATAAAATGTAGATTTCAAATGGAGGGTTTTCCAATGGGGATGGGTAAACGGGGCTAGGATAATGGTAGGATGATTCTATCCCGGTACATGATTGGACGGTGCTTGAAAAGAACAAATGAAATCACGCAGTCATTGCCTGATATCAAGTTCGACCCAAAGACTATACCATATGCCTAGTTGGGAACACACTGTCATAGTCGCCTGTTCCGAAAAGTTAACCAACTTCACATTTACATTTTACATCACACCATGTTTCAGCTGTGCATGTACTCTCTGAGAATGGATGCATCCTGTCTTGGTATTTTTTTTATGCAACTATAAAAAAATCCTAGAGATCATGAGCTAACGTGAAACCTCATAGTTTTTAGGAGTACATAATGTGTGTTTGTGCAGTGTGCACACTGCAGATTCGAGTGTGGTGAATACTCACTACTTCCCCTCTTGGTTTTGGTGGTGTGATGATGCCCATGGAACAGGGCCAATTGGAGTTCACATTTTATTGGAGAATTTTTAAGGAGTTTTTTCTACCAAATTGCACATCTCTACAAGGTTCAATCTTCTAAAGTTCTAAACCCATTCATGCACAACGGCATACAGTACTGAACGGACTGACATGAGCTCTATAAACAAACATAAACATTTCCCGAATAAACTATTACACTCGACTGCGCAATTGGATGCTAGGCGTTTTAATAATTAGTGCTCCCCTAATGTTGGACTCGAGGACAAAAGAACAGTTGCAAAGTCAAATTACACATATGCTCTTCTGGAACGTTCATGGATTTTTTTAAAACTTTCATTTGATGCTCCGATAAAATGGTAATGTTTGCAGAAATGAAAAAAAAAGAAAAAGAGAGAAAAAAACGAAGACTGGTCCCCAATTTAAAACGTACGTGGTGCACGACTACAAAGCATGGTTTTTGGTCGGACGATCAGTGATCAATGTTGGTCTACTTTGCATGCTGTCCACATGTGATTGTGATTGTGATACAGATGTGTACTGTGTACACACAGACAACACACACACAATATAAAAATGGCTCTGCCACGTTAAAGATAGGAGGAGAGGACATTTGCATTTTATACCAAAATGACTTCACTCACTCTCTGTGTGGACCACAAAATGTCCTTTTTTGTATGGTGTTCGTCGGGGGAAAAAAATTGCCTATGTTTTACACGAAATAAATTCAGCCGGTCTTTGTCGCAATGTGGGATTATATTCACGAACGAGATAAATGAGTGCTAGCTTTTTTTGCACACGTTGCGCTTATGTCAATCTCGGTTTCGCTCAGCCCGTCGTATTTTACATACTCTGTAAGACCACATATATCAAAACCCAGAAATCACCTGACGGAGGAGGTGTGCATGTAAAAACTTGTTACACCGTACCGTAGTCCGTACGACGTACACATACTCACACTCGCATTACGTCACATATTCATAAACAATTTTCGCGAGATGGTAAAAACCCGATGAATGGGAAATGGGATGATCATGTATGAAGAGGCATATATCCTCCTTCCAAGAAAATGCTATTAAGCTTGAGCTTGTTCTTTGTCGGGAAACCCGTACGCACGTAGTATTAACTTGTTGTCTTCTCAATACAGCTTACAGCTTAAAAAAGACGAACTGTTTTTGAAAATGGGAATTTCATTTGATTTGATTTTGCGGAATGTATATAAGTTCACATGAAAATTGTGAAGGAAGCCTAGGTAGGTACATCATTATATTTAATGGGAAAATTTGAATGAGCACCATAACACTTTTTTTTGCAACACTGTTGTTTCCTCTATCTGGTGCAAGTGGAAGATCAATATTAATGACGACGTAAAAAGTAGAATAGTAGAATATCAACAAAATTGTTTACCTCAAAACCTGTATCGAGATAGACTACAAAAAATATAGAAAATGCTCATAGCTGCTTCTGGTATGATGATGATTATGATGAATATAGTGCATACTACTACTCTACCTGTACCTATATGCCAGTGACTTATAAAAAGGTGAGGTAAACTTGAATTAAAAAACATATTGAATGGATGAAGAATTGCGGCTCGCAACAAGAAGTGACTCACACAAAGGGATAATATAATAATGAATTCGCCAAAAAAAGGTTTGAGCTAGATTATACACAACATAACATAAATATGCAGATAAGTCCTTACCGTTTAGATGTAACAGCAGCGGTTGACCTCTTTTCTACTGAGAGTACAGAAATACTTTGGTGCATATTATAAAGCATCCTGATAAGCACATAATAATAATTATCTACAGCGTGATGCAATACCTATTATAGCCCTATCAAATGACTAGGATAGTAATAATGAATAATTTCGCACGTTTGTCTACGTGTAGACGATTATGATGATATTGCAAGATTTAGGACTTTAGAGGACTAAAGCTATTAGAACCATAAACAAAAATGATCACATTGTCCGTATTACGACGATGAAGCCCTTGTACAGTTCAAAGATAGATCAGATCGCTCAGTCAGTGACTGGCTACTACTTTTATCATATAACGAATTTTTATAGGATTGACCCTGACATTTATTTGACTTTCGGCACAACAGACTCTTCTTGCTCCTACTCCTGCATACTGGCTGTCAATGAAAGCGAGCAAATTTTTTGCATAGCAGCACGGTGGTGGTGATGGTGGTGATGACATGAGATGGGCTCGTAAACAGTTCAAAGGAAGCAACTCATTTTGCGATTCATGATAATGATAATACAACATATTATTGTCATTAACTCTCACTTGGGCATCGCGGACCACGCCTACATAATCCTTAGCATAAATTTGCTGATTAGTCATATATTCATATATAGAGATCATCTGATTTCTTTTTTATCAGGGCACATATCTCACACGGGGAATTTCTCTGTAAACAATTTCCAGAACGTCATATGATGATGATCAATAATAAAAACATTAACTCCAAATATATTACAGTAAATCCTGGTTTGTAACTTGTAATTGGTTTCCACACACATCGTACGATCCAAAAACCATGCTAATTTTTTCATATAATGGGGTATATATAAACATATGTAAAGAAAAATAAATGTGGTTCGTAATATGTGTTGTGGATCATGGATTAATATGGCGAGCGAGGCAACGTCCTGGTGAATATGGCGATGCCTTTATTTCTTTGCGACATGACACCACCGTTGTTCCTCCTCCACGTTTGGGAAATCCACATCGTACGACTCCTCTTCTTCGGAGCCACATTGCCAATTGCCACACATTGATAGCATCAGAGTTGCCCATTTTCTTTGTAATTTCGACAGACAGGAGTCTCTATTTAGGGCTCGTTATTTGCAGACTTGGATTAAACATGAATGAAAGAAAAGGGATTTTGTGGACTAAGGTATATAATTTTCATCAAAAATATCAGATCGAATGATGCCAAAATAGAGAGAGAACACTCAAACCACGGTTTGGTTTGGGGTTCGTTTCTTCGGCTGGGGTTATGCATTAGTTAGTTATGTGGATTAAAAGAGGGAATTTATCGAGAGGGGAATATATACTAATACTAACTAACATGAGGAAAAGAGGATAACCGTGGGCCACTCACGGTACCTCGCTCGCCACCACATAGCCCTCTCCTATTGGTTCGAATGGAGGGTGTGCTAAAGGTGGTGTGATGTGTGATCACCACAACATTCCTTTCTTCATTTTTATTTCATTCTCTAATTCGGCTCGCCAGATCTAATGTTGTATTTACGTGTAGTGGTATAAACTAGCGTATGCGCAAGTTGTGGTGGTTCGGTTGATGGGATAACGTGAACGTGAGTGGCAAGTTATAGTTGCATTGCAGGTAAGTGCTGACGGACGAGTAGCTGAGGTCCTCCTGCTGCTGCAACTGCAACATAGCGCAGCAAAGTAGCTCTAGTAGCCACGTAAAATTTCATTATTATTATTTTGGCTGGTTTGTTAAGCCAATTTTTTTTCGCATTCGCATTCGTGTGCAGCAGCAGCAACATTGTTTGAAGAGCAAAATGCTTAAAAGGCAATGTATGTAGTGAGTGGTTGTGTTGTTGTGTGTATGTAACGCAACGTCGATATGCTTCAAATCACACAACAATTCAGTTTTTCCTAATCTTTCTTTCCTTCGCTCCTCTAATGAATGTAACAAAAATGTTGGCAAAATGGTTGTGACTATCCCAATTTTTTGCATTAATTCTTACAACCCTCCAACTCTATGAAAATTCTTGCATGACCACGCAACAAACAATTTCAACAATCCGACAACGCCAACAAAAAGATGAAGGGAAAAAAGGAGAACGAGGCGCTAGCTAGCTCCAAAAAATGACACAAAACTAGCCCTTTTCCACCACAATGTGTGTCGCTAAGAAAAAAGGCTGTTTGGTATGACATGCATGGCATAGCTCTCTTCTCTGTTCTTAAATATGCGCGTCTGTGGTGTTTTTTGCCGTTTTGTTAAGCAAATTAGGAAAAGGCATTAACACAAGCAAGGGAAGCAATTTGCGTTAAAAAAATGAGATGGAGGTGAAGATGAATATTATGGAGGAAATTGAAAGGATAGTGAGTGACGCCACTAGAGTCGACGTCAACGTATAGAAAGTATGACACTGCAGTTTTAGCATATAAGTCCATTCCGTGGTGGTATGGTGAAGACCGCTGGGTTTTCCTATCTCACAAATTCCCCAAGAATTGCTCAACTCCAGCCAAACCTATGGCTGCTGCCTTTGTAATTTTGAATCTTGAATCTTGTTCATTTGCAAGGTGCACCTTACTTACCTGCTGGCTCCTAGTTTCAAGTAAAGAATAACTGCGTCACTCGAATCAGATTAGAGTTTGTCTCTACAGGATTGCATATTTAATCTCATTGTCGCACTCACTGGCCGTGTCTAGTCGGTAAATCCCATTTCGCATTGGAGGAAGTCATGGCCCCTTCTTGTCTTCTTAAATCCTTGGACAGGATGAGTGTGCACGGTGAGGTGGTGGGATGATATAATATCGTAGACGGTGACTGTTGTTTTGGCATGTGATTACGTATGTCAGGCCAGCTTTTGTCCAACTGTAAATTGCAACTCCATTAATTTCGATAGGATTTCCTTGAGGCTTCCTTCAAACAAAAATGTAAGCGTAAACCATGGTTGACGTCATAGAAGAACCCCCAAACAAATAAAGGCTGTACGACTTGCAACTTTTTTCTTTACTGTATTTACGTAAAATTTTATTTTGTTTTTCATTTTGTAGCTGTGCTGTATCGCTCGCTAGACACGACTAGGTAAATCGATGACTTGTGCATAAATTAAGGCTCAACTTTCAATTCCGCAACTCCCAAACACTCTATATATTGACATTTCATTTCCCATGAATAATTTACCCGGTTTGACTTCAATCAAAACTGGAGGGGGGCGAAATATAGAACATGGAAAACATTTCCCACAACATTTGTCCATGTAATGTAGTCCACATAGGCATATAAAACATACATGATTGATGTGTATGATGCATATTATGGAAGGAACTCGAACTTTCGAGAGAGTTTTCCGTGTCTTCGAGAAGAAAATGTCATATTATGGGAAATGATATTGCCTTTGCTACCTTGAGAATTTTCGCATGACACGGACATGACGCTCGGCACGATTCTACTTGATAGACCACACTTATATAGACAGCCTTATAGTGCCGAAGCATGTCAATCATAATTAATAACGGAAACTGGACCNAGCCTTATAGTGCCGAAGCATGTCAATCATAATTAATAACGGAAACTGGACCGACGACGGTCTTAATAATTGAGTAGGAATCGTGTTATTATTATTATTATTTCTTCCATAACCTGCAATACACTGGGACAGTTGGGCTACTCAACAACAACGGACCGTCGGCCGTCGTCAACATATTTCAGCAAATATATTATGAGAAAGTAAATATATATGAATGTGTTTACTTTCGTATTAGTAGGGAGCGCAATAAGTATAATATATACGCATTTATGGATGATCAGTTATCAACCTTTTAGTGCCTGCCAACTACCTTATTGTTTATGTGTTACATTACTACGAGCTTTATCCTTCAGAGAAGGAAGAGGCTTATTGCGACACCCCAGCACAAATATCAATTAATATGACTGTGACCTACTAAAAAACAAATTTCCATATTCGCATTACACACAAAAAAAGTGTACAGCAGTGGTTGGTAGGCCTTTATACTGCTTTGCACTGGCTGAAAGCTACGATAGAGGTAGACTTGATGAGCACAGGTGTGCACGTCGGTTTGGTAGTACCATGCAATTTTCTGCGTGCTGATATAAAGCTATGTGAAAAAATAACTTTAAAGTAGCAGTCTTTCTTGTTGTTGATACAAACAAACTAAAAAAATGCTACAACAATGGGCATCTCCTAGTGTCTCCTCTGACTCAGGCATAAGTACTTGCGTGGACTCACGATCAGTTTTGAGAAGAGCCGACCCGAGGTGTTTAGCTCATCTTATCTTATGCGAGGTGAGTAGTAGTAAGTAATACCTGCAATTCCTATGATTCAAACCTGCCGTCATCGCTCACGCTCACTCACTTTGCTTACATCAATTTGGGATGTGACAGGTAAACTCAGTCTATATAGTGCCATTCATATGTTAATCATGGACAAGACAAGTACAAGTACTCACAGTGTGTACAAAAGCAAAATGAATTGTTATTTTACTTGCAAATTTAATGTTGTATGACGAATCCCATTGTGATTTGTAAACATGCCCAACAATCTTGCTAAAGTTGTGATTAACTGCACTGCATTATAAAGGCATAGTAGTAGTGAACATCAATATCGTAAAGTAAAAGATTAGGCTACGGAGTTGCGGTGATTGCCAAAGCCAAAACTTTTGATGCATTGCAGAGATAGGGTTTTTGAGGCTAGTATCTAACGATAAACCTTTCTTTGGTCACTTACCATTGAGAGTAGTACAAGGTTATTTTAATTATGAGTACTTAGCTGCAAGAAATCTGCACTGTAATTATTAAGATGCAGGTAATAGATTTGTGTGAATTACTATCAAAACCTCATATGAAGCTATTGCTTCATCTATAAGATGGGATTGCATTGCAGTGGTAGTACTAAAAGCGTGTGGGATTTTGTGAGGAGGGAAGCTAGCGTAACATGATGATGGTAAGGTAAATATGTGTTTTAGCAAATGGAGACCATTTCATCTATCAAATACATCGATACAGGGAAATGGCGAAATCAATTGAATTAGCTGGTTGAGTGCTCACGTGAAATAAGACGTTCCAATTTTGCTATACTCTTAACAAACTATTTATGTTGAGCGTGATAAAAGTATTTCGTAATCTGTAATTTAATGAGGGTTTACATCATCAGAGCGAGGCTAAAATCAATTCTCATTTTTTTCTATCAATCTCGAAGCAAATGTAAAATGGATTCTGTTAGAAGTTCGTCCTAACGCAAATAAAATATGATGCCTGTTTACCGATGGAAAATCCCTAGTGGGAGTGGGAGTTGTAAACAAGGCCATCCACACCGAAAATCCTTTTGTGTCAACCAATCGGTGAAATTATTCTCCCAAAAGCATTGCTCCACTTATACATTACTACTCTACAAAATCTGCTAAAGGACGAAAAAAATGGTGCTCAGCTCGAATCCGGAATTCTTGAAAAGCATGCACTCAGGAAGTGATCATCATAGAATATCACCAGAATTCATATGTGCCATGAAAGTTGTAGTGCAATAAGCATATTATTCCCAAGAGTCTTAAGACGACTTTTCCAATGAATGCATTAGACAAATGACTCTGATCTCTTGGTAAGATACTAATGAACATGTTGTGCAATACTGTGTATCTACCTACTACCGCGACTCTACTACACGCTTGGCTAAGATTTACCATGCACTTCAAGCATGTTATATTCCATTCCTCATGTGCACTATACAATAAGTACCGAGAATCGGGAAACTTTTTTTGTGGTTCAGTTCAGGCAGGCGCACCAATTCCTACGCGAGCACACAGTTGCATGCTGTCTTTGCGAAATTCGGTCTAAAGGCTGCTGTTGTATATATGGGATATAGAAACTTATAGTCTTATACGATTTTTATAAAGGATATCTATAATCTATCCAAAGTATACATCATAGTAGACGTTTAGGTTCAAATGTTTTAGTGCACAGTGTGCACACACATATCAAATCTGGACCCACCTATAGGGATTCCATATAGGTCACATAATATATAGATTGTATCCATATGTAAATATGTAAAACTGGCGTTGTCCCCACTGCGGCTATTGTCCCCGGGAGTGAATGTGAATACTATACACTCGTGTTGTGTATGTGTATGCTCCTTGCATTTTGGAGTAGATATCCGGGAGGCAGTTCCAATTCTTCTTCTGAGCCAACACGATATCACTCCAGAGATTATTAAAAGAAACCTTTTCATTTAAAAACCACTACAATTGTAACGGACATTGTGGTTATTTTAATCCACTAGACCAGTACAAATATTGATGTACCTAGTAATCCAGACTGGTTTGTCATGTGTACCAAAAATATTTCACATCAAGTTCTTCATATCTAGCATTTCAATCATTTATATCCCTTTCTCGGTGGTAAAATAAGTGAAAAAGAAGGAGAGAAAAATGGCTTTCGAAATGGATAGTAACAGTTTCACATCATCTGCTATCGTGGCTGCTCCATACTCATCCACCCCTAGACGGGATAGTGGTTGCTTCATGAGGTAATTCCGACTTAATTTTTTTATTAAAAGTGTGAGAAAGAAAAAAGGTTAGGTTACGCAGACGTAACAAAGGTTAGCTCAATTATCAGATTGCGGAATGATATGGAAATGTGTGATTGGACTGCGAATGCGAAAATTTGTGTTGAAAGTGAAAAAGGTCATTTGGGTCATGTCTTTTGCTTGTTGGACTTTGGGTTTCAGTCGGACGAAATCTCCTTGTTTATCTTGTTGAAATATCTTAGAACTTCCCAGATGATAATAATTTAGTTTGAGATTGATTGCAGTGGCAAAATTGTAAGCAGTTTGTGAATTTATACCGGGATGACCAAACCAGATATTATTATATTATTTATGTTTAGCTGAATGAATATTTTGAGCAAAGATGTTTATTTGTTAGATTAATATGAAATGTTAAGGTCAATGAAACATGGTTTCTGTGCACTCACGATCAGTCAGCTAAATAAAAGATGTGTATTGTTCATTTAAGCGAGGAACACTTATAACAAGGCTGCTGTTGTGGCTTAAACAGGTAATAATAGTAAGTTTGTAGTAGGCAGCACTCCTAAAGTCATGATCATAAAGCTTCTTTCATTCTAGAGCAAAAATGTAAATCCACGTAAAAATCCTAAAATAGGACAGGGTCGAATTGGTTGTACTTTGTACTTCAACCTCCTAGCTGCTCTGAGCTGCGGCGGCAGTTTACGTGGATATATAATAACACAAGGGGAAAAGGGACCACTGCGCCTTGAGGCCAGTGGCATTGCAGAAGTGGTTCCGGATTGTGAACTCTCACTCTGTCTGTTTATGACACCAAGAAGTTCATCATCAGAAAGTTTTCGGCGTACTTTCGTTGCTTTCTTTGGTTGTAAAAATATTTAAGAGTATGAATGATTTTAGAAAATTATAACGGTATACCATGTTCAAATCATTTTTACCGTACTTTGAATACCATTGTGTGTGGTGGTAAGCCATATCTCACTCAAGTCATATTTTATTTTGATAGTTGGATATTGTTGTGAAAAGGAAGTAAGACACACACAATTTGGAATTGCGTCAACATCCCATGTTTGGTTGGTGTGCATCAAGTTCAGAGAGTTGTGTAGACTACACAATGGAGATCACTATATTATTATGGTGCGGCTATATGGTGTACAAATATTTAATATGATTCTGTAAACTAACTGGTTTGGTCAGATAACGTATATATTAGCATTTATCTCATAAAAAAACGCCAGCAGTCTGACTGCCAAAATTGCACTTTGGACAGAACATTTGTGAGCACCGTGATATCGTGATCTGTAACACACATATTTTCCCTATATATTCAGTTTTGAGTAGTTTTGACGGACACTAATGACACTATATTGACTCTAGTTGAGTAAAAAAATGCACAAAAATAAAAACAATTTTATAATACCAGACCGATTTGAATTGCATGAGGGTTTTATGACTAAATACTATATTGTACTTGCATGCCTAAAGAATCTTAACATTTTAGAATGCGGAGTGGAGTCAGCATTTTTTTTCTCTCTCTGACTGAGTCCCAATCCCAACCTCAAAAGATGAAAGCGAAAGGTGTAGGATATTGTCATTTTTGAGTTGGCACTATTGTTGTTTCCTTCCCATACAAGATTTTGTGTAGCCTTTATTCTGCACCTCTATCAACTCTGCATACTTGTCAATTGCCAGTTGTAAAGGGTGTCGTAATAGTGCATAATATGACTGTAGGTTAGTTACAGAAATGCGCGTCTTTTCCGAAGCATAGCTTGAGCTGGGGTGGTTATGCGTTATTTAAAATACAAATTATTAACCTGTTCAAGTTCCCTTACGATTGTGTCTGCTATGCAGTGACCATCTCCTTTTCCTAAATGTATATATATATATATACCTACGTTCGTTAAATGTACCTCTTCTGCACAATGCAATGCAATGGGTGCACCAGTGTTAGTAGGGTTTGGGTTCAAAGTCCAACTCACACCGCACCGCCGCGCCGTCATTATTATTATACTTACTGCTATCATATCATTATAGAAAGTTGATCGAGGACTTTCCGATCTCTAAAGTGCCAAGTAGTGGTCCTTACTTTACGGTGGTGTGCTGCTGTGTACATCTAATTCACCATCCATCACAATCCACATGTGTACCTACACAGACACCTGTAGTAGTATTATTGTGTTGGCTGAGCACGATTGATGCACCTTAATAAACGGACTAGATAGCAAATATGTATATATTACTTTCTTGCACACATTGACTTGACAGTCAATCGAGCCTTGTGGTAAGAAGGATTAGCAAGCATACTTACTATTTTTCATTTTTTCGTAGTTAGGTATATACACATTTGTACATCTTCAGAAAAAGAGTTGTCCCTCGAAAATGAATTTCAACAATGCCTAGCATTTTAATAAGCTGCTGACCAACTCTGAACCATTTGGATAGGTTGCAGGGTTAGTTTGACTTGAGTGTGCAGTATGACGAAAGGTACGAAAGGGAATTTCTGATACCTTTAACAGCACTTTTACACGCGTTTTTTTGCTCACAATTGTTCTTAATCCTGAATGTCTTGTATGAGCACATATTTAACAACCAACACCAACCCCTGTACCTCCTCGCCAGTGATTCAGACGGCTACAGGGTACAAGTAGTAGTATGGTTAGAAAATGTATGAATAAAATGAAATCCTACTTGGGATACGGCGACGATACCCACACAATACTAGTATTTTCAAGACAAAACGCTTTTCTTTCATATGTGTATTTTATACATACCTACTTTAAATGCTCAGTTAGAATCTCATTCAACAAGAAATACACAATGATGGGGCATATTACACACACAGGCTATATATGTGCTTTAAAAATTGTGAACTAAACACACGGTATACTGTATACCATATATATAATATATATACATTTATTTGTGCATGGGAAGTTGTGTGGTGCGATGAGGAGACCATCCAAGTGGTGGTGGTGGTGGTGGTGTTGGTTAGTGGTTAAATGCAGGTATGAAACTGATGCACTCACTGCTCATATAGGAAAGTAAACTAGCCATCATCAAAACCAAATAGACTTGACCAGTTCCTACATCATTCTTTACAGAGCAGGCAAGTGGAGCAAATGTGTGTACGTTTTACATTTTACATATATGCATTAGTGTGCACTTACCAAAACAACAATGCCGTGTGCTCGCTCGCTCACTCAGTTCACACTCACACTGTAGTTTCAAAAAACTAGCCACCCGACTTCATCATCATCATTGCTAGTTCAAGATCTTCGTGCATTAATTTTAAAGACTTTACTAC